>DWPV01001112.1:0-22422 GCA_018251915.1 Urbanus proteus proteus | reverse complement strand
ATGACCTGAAGAAGACAGCGGGAAACCGCTGGATTCAGAAGGCACAGGACCGGTTGGAATGGCGCCACTTAGGAGAGACCTATGTCCAGCAGTGGACCTCAAAGGGCTGATGGATGGTACAAAAACTTATATAAATAAATAAATAAATAAAAGGTAAACAAAAATTCCGTGTTCAGGGCTTCACGGAAATAAAAGTGTACAAAAAATATATACCATAGCCAGTGTAATTTCTCAAATAGGTCTGTGTATTTCGTAAATTTCATATAAAATCTAGATATTTGAAGGAATATCTATAATAATAAGTTAAGGTTAAGGATATCATAGACGGACTTGTATCGTATCGTTATTGTTTCTATTCTTCTTTACTTCTATATTCATTAGTATCAGTAGTAGTATCAGTGCCATAATAAAGTTTATTTTCAACTGAGGTACTAAATCCTTATACAATGTTTAATAATATTGCTTCGCTACCGTCCGAAAGTAAAATAAAATTTTAAATATATAACGCCAGTTACTCAATAAATCTAATATAGAACAACCAAATAGAAGCGCTAACAACCAGACAAAGAGACGATTTCAATAATCTCATTTAGGAACCGTCCACAATTCTAACGTTATTTAAAATATTTACATAAATTCGCCAGCCATTTACTAAAGTATATTCAGTGATGTACAAACAAAACGTAGAAAACTAGGCGATGAAATGAACGAACTTTGCTTATGAACGTAAGTTACGTAACGTCTGTAAGTTTCTTGAAAAATATACATAATATATTATCTTGAACAAAAAAATGTTTCTTGACAAATGACTGGCGAATGTACCTAATATTCGCCAGTCATTCGTTAAAGAATATGTAGACAGAAACGCATTTTTAACAATATAGTAAAATTAACTACAAAAAAGACACAATTCTAATAAAACTATATGACATTTAAACTGTGTTTTACTTTCATGAAAATATAAAATACATATATTCTCCAGTTATTAATTAAACAATATCTAGTTTACAAACAAAAGCCAAGACCAGACGATTGGATAAAAAGCGCCCCACAGAGCTCATTGGTTCGACGAGCCATCGTAAAGCGCATTATCTCCCTAATTCAATTTGTGCAAAGACCCGCGAAGATCGCGCCTCTACGGACCACACAAAGACATCTCACATTACTGACGCCCGATAAAAAGTTGCCAAATAGATGCTTTGGAGGAATCGCTTTTGAGTCATATAAGGTACACGTCTAGTAACGAGAGTTTATTAAGTGTAGGAAAATATTGTTTGTAAAAATTGTCTCAGGATCAACCTCATTTTGTTTGGATAATGATAGGTGAGTGACCCACATGTTACGGTGTTCTACTTACCACCATCGCTGATGTGACCTTATCAGTCAAACGTAACTAGATAAGAGACCACTTTCTGTGCAGCACGTTTTTATCTATTTTCTGCACTAATGTCATTAAAATAAAATTAGAATACATACTAATAAGCAATATTATTGCGTGTAATACATATCTGAAATATATATCTTTAAATTCATACTATTATACGAGTATAATATGATCAACAAAAGTCTATCCTTGTATCGCAAGCATGCGTACAGTTATTACACCCTATGTTGGTTATTTCCTAATTTCTATTACATTTCTGCCATTCCTTGCGACTCATCCCCGTGTACCTATTTTGGTACACAAACTTTGAAATTATAACTTTAAGTATAGGCATTTTTGTATACACTTTTACATAATTAACCTTGCGTCATAGTACATATTATTAAGCAAATAAACAATCATTATGATCCTCTCGCATTAAAATGGTGAGGCACGAGGTTTATTCGCTGGATAAAATAACGAAATTGCGCTTCTTATTCGTTCGACGCAACGAACGAGCGATAAATCCGATTTTTATTCGAGAACTCGATTCTCAAAGTTGTTACTCGTCAAGGACAGTTTCTGTTTCTTCGACGTCGGATTCGAATTTCTAAAAGGATTTTAAAAAGATTGTCTTTGTTCTTTCTTATTCTTAGGGTGGTGACACGTAATGACTATGTACGGAAACTTCGTATTATTTTAGGGTTAACTAAAGGTTTATAACATAATATTATATGAATATTATCGCGTCTTAAATATATTTTTATTACGAAACGGTTGTGTAATGTAAAATTTAAGTAATAAAAAATTTACTCATTATATAAAAAATACTTAAGGTAAAAATTAAAACTGAACGAGAAGTGGACGAACTATCCCTACGGAAAATCTTATGAGACGCTTAAGTACCTATGTAAAATTATTCCGAAAAAGTCAAATCTATTAATTGTACTATCTTTGCTTGGTTTTTTTGGATGTTATATTAATATTACAGGAATATTCACAATTTATTCCGAGAAATATACTTATTATAGGAAGATTTCATAGATGACCGCGTAAAGATGAGTTTTACCTTTTTTATTTTTTTACGAGGGGGAAATCTTCAAAAGGTACCCGACGCCTCGGGATCGACACCGGGTTATGTGGGATTTTTAGATGAGTTTTACCTACTTACTTTTTTATATTATTAGACTAGACAAGACCATTTTTATCCGTAGACGATCCATTGAAGCTATCAAGAACATAATAGTGCAATCAAACTGAAGGTAACTACAATGGAATTGAAGTGCTTGTTTGTAATTCACAGCGTTACAGTTATCAAAGGAATATCAGCTAGTATTAACTGTACGGGTCCATTAACTATACTATAAAATAATCTTCAACGTTTTGTAAAGTAAAAATAATAATTAAGTGAAAATTCAAAAATATTGTACCTTTAGATCGCCCGCAAACTGCAGACTTTTTATCGGCCGATAGTTGGGCCCATTTCTTAATCAGTACGAAGAGGTGTGCTTTTTTCGGCCGATACTAAATCGCTATATTGTGCGCATATGTATACCTATCTATACTGATTTAGAAGATGCCCCAGCTATCGGCCGATAAAAAGTCTGCAGTTTGCGGGTACTCACAAATGCATAAATGAATTTTCGAAACCCTTTCATTGATACCAAATATTACCACCACATTAAAGTAGTTACTTTTTACTCCCTTATCATATTCTTGAAACCAGAAAAAAATCTGTTAATACTGCTGTCATTAAAATAGGCAGAAATAGGTTTGGAAATGGACACCACCTTTGTACCACCTTTGAAAATTCAGTTTAATGAATCGACTTAAATCAAAATGTATATTCATAACAGCTGAAAGATTAAATTTATAAGTATTTTAAACCGAGAAAGTGACATAAATAACGTGAACAAGCCGTTTGATCTTGATTCAATTGAATTACAACTTCTTGATCAAACTTTCAAAGGCTTCTAAGCTGTTGCAAGCCTTAAGTTCAAAGTTCAGACTTTACCTAGTAAATCAGAGCATATGTACAGTTTCTCGGTCGTTGCACCGATGCACTGGCTTAAGGCGGTCTGGGTCTAGCAATTTATTTAAGAATAAGAATAATTTATTTAAAATGAACTTCTTTTTATCATATACATACTATTTTATTTAACATGTAGATGTAGATACCTACTAGATTTTTTTTATATGATTAAAGTAGCAAACGAGCATGCAGTTCACCTATGTAATGTTCTACCTGAGGTTGACCACAGATGCGTTGCTACCCCTGATGACGTAGCTGGAACGCCTTGGATAAGTATATCTTTCTTACCACACCCTTCAGATCAGAACACAGCAGTGTTTAACACTGTTGTTATAAGGCAGAAATAGGTGTGGCGGTGGTGGTGCCGGAGACGAAATAAATAGAGTTCTACCACTTTACGAATACGAATTAACGGCGGTGTTGGTTTGAAATAGCATTAGGTATTCCCTCTCCAGTGGATGTCGTAGGAAGCAACTAAGGGACAAAGTCTAAGAGATGGGCAGCAGCACTATCCTTTTCAGAGACGGCAAGATGATTTTACACTTGCTAATTTAGCTTAATAAAAACGTAATTGTTACTAACATATGTCTGAATAAGGATTTTAATGACTTGAGCTGTTAGCCGTACGACTTGAGACAAAGATCTTTAAATAAAGATTACCTATTTTCGTTTTCAGCAAATATCACAGACTAACGCGTAAATAATTTGGGAGCCATGTCCACTTTCCAAATGTAAATGGACTATTAATACTGAGTTACATTTATATTGTGTACTTAGGTACCTTACCCTAGGCATAATTTAGACTCGGCTTTTGCTAAATCTAAATTCACAAGGTCATTCCTTTAACTTATGATTTGTTGCCTAACTCAATGACTAAAATATTACTTGAATTGACCCTTAGCTTAGTAACAGTATAAATTTGTTCAACAATTGTATAAATTCCCAAGAATCTGTAGCTACTATTTAGTCAGACAATGTTTAGTTAAACGTAGGAGTTGAAGATTTCTTCTTTTAATATTTACATATCAGGATTGAACCAAATCTCTGTGGCTTACAATCGTTGTGTTGTCATGTCAACATTCACGTCTTTTCATGAAAGTTGTACAAGACAATGAAGCTATTTTTAGCAGATTTAACTAAAGAAGGTCTGAAATAAAGTAGACGTCCAAATGATGCGATCCCTTCAGTAACGCGAAGCGACTAAGTTGGAACATTCATGTTTGCTTATTTATTTTGTTTCTATTTGGCAAACTTACTACGCAAGATTAAAAGGGCTGTTATAATGGCAGAAAAAAGAGATGCCACAACTACCACTGAAGATAAGGACGACACCGCTGACGTATCATGAATAGTTCTTGAACTCTTGAATTTTCTAAACACTGAAAAGACAACAGGAAACTTAGACGGTACAGATGTAGTTAGCGCCAATAAGGCGAGGCTTATGTCCAGCAGTGAGCCTCAAAAGGCTGATAGAGGAATGGAACCATGTGGTTCCGTGGTTATGTTCTATTGAATAATAAAAAAAGAAAAATAACATCTTTCTTTGATCAAATATGGAATATGATTTTCATTATACGTAGTATAAAACTCAGTTTCTGCCTGTAAGTCTGTACACATCATTTAAGATTTACTAAAAGCTTTTTAACAGGGCGGAGGCGTATAGTGTATTAATAGACGTGTGTCTACTTACGAAAGGTTCCAATGATTTATTAATTTCTACTACAAATATAATAATTTGCCTGCGCAGTTGGTACATGGAAAATCTTTTAGGGTAATTAATTTATAGTCTGCCGGATTGCGTAGATACGTAGTAGTCATTAAACCTTGAACATAAACTTGACCATGAATTTATGGTAAGTTTGAAAATATCTGATACAAATTAGTGACCTCGTATCTTCTTTGTCCCGTCTGTATTGCTGCAACTTGGAGGAGTATGTAGGTATTTAATCTAATACTGTCCAATCGATCAATGATTGAACCAGTGTCTATATATTACAGACTTACAGAGTGTATCATAGATACGTCGATCGGCTGATAGGAGCCTTAAGGCTTCTCTAAGTCATTAGAAGATACCCGTGTACCCATCCTTAAAAGGGTTGCATTATATTATAGTTTAAAATAACGATACTTATCTTATTTAATGTTGTGGAAACGTATTACTCACATTTTGTAAAATTACGTATTATGTATGCTATTTTATTTATAAAATCTCTAAAGAACTTTATAGATGTTCTTTCTTTAAAGAATTTGAAAAATGAGTCAACTAGAAACAGCCTTTGAAAAATGGATCAAGTAGAACCAACCTATGAAATATGATCGAAATATATGAAAATATGGTAAGCTAGGCAAATAACATTAAGTACAAAAGCCTTGTACTGAGAAAATAAAAGAAGGTAAGTATTAAAGCTCTCTTTAGAAAACCCTTTTAGCGTTTTGAATAAAGTATACAATAGGGTATTTTCATTAAGAATAAAATATTAATATGTATCTAATTATATATGTAGATAAGAAAGACGTTTTTCCTTACAAGATATGTACAAAGTGAGCTTTATATGTGTATTAGGTAGGTAATATTATGCTTCATTGTCCTTGAGAACTAAGTTGGAATAAGATATTGAGAAAATTCGATACCGTGATTTGGAATCATATAGCGCCATCTATTGTCAACTTATATAGTCACTGCATGTCTGGCTCATCCTACCATTCAAAGAAGTCATTTAAAGAACGGTGCATTTTTAAAAATCCTGGAAATTTTAAAATTTAATCTAATTGATATAAATCGGTATGATGACTATGTAAGTTTAATCTATACTAGTAAATAAAATTGAAGTGTCTGTTTATGATTTCAAAGTAACAATTTTTACTAAGTACACATGAAAGTATACACGATACCAATAACGAAAAAGCAATTAAAAAATGTCTGTCTGTCTGTTTGGCTGAGGTAATTTTCTAAACAGCTGGGCCGATTTTGACGGGACTTCCATTAGAAGATAGCTGAAGATCTAAGGTGTAACATAGACTACATTAATTTTTGAAAAAAGCACTAGCGCGCTACAAGCATGCGGCTGCCGACGGGGGAGAACCGGGTATTGCCTATGCTTAGATATGTATTACTTTTTACTTTTTTAACACGAGTGAAACCGCGGGGATAAGCTAGTATACCTATAAAAACTAAATACTGCATTTCATAATATTAAATGTATCCCGATAACGAATAAAACTAATCTACTGTTAAATTTGTAATCTCTACGTGAGTTTGTTCAAAGATAATAATTATCAGGACTCTTGTGTCTCTAAGTGTAATTGAATTGATTCGATGATTTCATATATCGATTATATTGTCCTTATCAACAACTCACCACTAGTCATTTTGTAGAACGTAGTCTTTTGTATTCAATGTGTTATTAGTTTTATTTAAGTCTATTATTGTTATATTAAGTGGTAGTGGTTAATTAAGTTATTTACAATGCCGTCCATCCCTGGAAAGTATCAGCATTACAAGAATGAAAACGTTGAGGAGTACTTCGGGGCGATTGGTAAGTGTTGTGTTCAAGGTCGGTTCTGAGGTCGGTCACAGAGGTTCGGTTCAAGGTTTATACACTCGTGATGAATCCAAGTAGGATCCTAAAATCCTATATAAGATTTCTTGGAGATGTATATAAATAACCGGGAGTGACAACTTACCGTTAGGAAGCTGCAAGCATGTTTACTATTATAATTTTATGAAAACGTCTAGTTTGCTTATTATAAGGTTTACTATAAAATATGTGATTTATCTATAACGTATTGTGAAATGTTATATGAATATTACAATACGTTAATTTTATTTATCGGATTGATTTTAGGAGTGCCTTTCATGGGACGGAAAATGATGGGATTGTCGTCTCCTTTGATGGAGATTGTTCTGGAAGACGATAACATGACAATTAAGAGTACATCAATGTTTCGGACGATTGAAAATAAATTCAAACTTGGCGTTGAATACGATGAACCTATGCCCGGTACTACGATAAAGGTGGGCTATCTCTTTCTAGACAGTATTTCCGAGAACAAAATTTACATAGATTTATTTTATACTTTAGACTTCTCAGACCTACTCGGTTAAATTTCGGTAGTAGTATCTTGACTCAATGGTAGACTGATTCCGAATTGTTATTTTTTGACGAGTAATGCTCAAAGTTACCTGTAACTTAAATAGATGCAATATCGCCTTACCCTTAATTGCTGGGCTATATGCTAAATCCTATTACATCATAAGTGATCATTCCTCATAACACATCCTCATCATGAAACCTCCATGCTGCCGCATGCACGCAGTAGAACCATAACGACTGTTGATGATTGCAGTAATAAATTGTTATGTTTCAGAGTGTCACAAAAATTGTCAACGATAACGAATTGGTAACCGAGTCCGTCATTCCCGACTCCGGACTGAAGTGCGGCCGTCATTACCTGTTCACGGATGATGAATGCATTGTTGTGAGTAATATTTATCAATTTCACATGCCCATTTTCGAACCGCTAACGGAGTCCGTCATACCGGACACCGGATAGAAGTGCGGCCATCATTGCCTGTTCAGGAATGATGAATTTGTAGTTTGTAGTAGTGAATGATGAATTTGAATATATGAGTAGGTAATATTAACAAATATTTAAATGTATTGTGTGTTTATAAATCGGTACTTTAAAAATGTATTCTTTATTTCAGACTCTTACTCACGAACAGGCGCCAGTACCAGGGAAGAGGTTTTTCAAAAGGGTTCTCCAATAAAAACTACAATTATTATATAGTATTGTACATAATTTAACATTGTAAAGAATAATATCGTTACAATATGTATGTACCGACTACGTTATATTTTTGTAAATAAATATCTAAATCCGCCTCCGGCTATTATTGCAGATAAATAATGTTTATTTGAGTTACATCAATAGTTAATTTTTTTTTAAATATTTTATTTTTTATTTATTTTATCATTACATAGGTGTTCCCTTTGTACTAAACAATTAAAAATATAATAAAATGTTTTACCTCTTTTTAATTTTTATTTTGACGGACAATATAAACCTGAGAGCTTACACGATTTATGGCAATGTACATTGTACAATCCTATCCGAAAATTGGAAGGCACAGAAAAGTAAATAACATTCTATCTAAGGTACTATTATAAGCCTTCATTGTACCAACCAACAAGTACAATCTCTTCAGGCGAGCAAATTTGAAAGGTCGGATCTCGGAAAATAAATATACCCAAATTATTCAATTAAAGATAAATTCTTGATTCCTTTTTCTTTATTTAAAGAAATTGAAAAGTCTGCAAACAATACGTCCTTTTGTATTCGTCGGTAACAAAGTTCAACAAGGATTATTGGCACAGACATGATATTGTATAGAAATGGCTTCCGTAATTTTATGTAGGAATATAGTCACTAATTATTTATTATTATTATGTTTCGTGTTAATTTTGAGAAAACCAAAATTCAAAGTAATTTGTATAAAAATTACGTTATAAATATCGTGTTACAAATTCTGTTGCAAAAACCTATTTATAAATATTAACGCGATGCTTTCATTACAAAAATATACTTTTAACTATGCTTAGGTTAAAAGTAGATTCACGTATGCAAATTATAATTATATTTATAGCAAGTTGTTTATGAAGTTTTAAGATTTACATGCATACGTTTTTATATCGTAAATAGGTATTCAAAGTCCTATGCGTTATTAACAGATTTATTCGAATATATTATTTTTACTTTACTTATACCGTTCAAAAGTATCTGTGATGTCTGCATGTCACTTCTACTCGATTCTTTGTTCTGTGGTCCTGACCTTTGCGCCAGTTGTCTACGTCAAGGATGAAAAACTTCTGATACTTACAATTTCTCTGCTGGCGCAAAAAACGGTGTGCGTGAGAACAAACTTACCTGAAAACGGAGAAAGGTTCTATTTTATGACTGTAATAAATAATATTCCAAATCCTTTGAGACTTGACCTTCTATTGGAGAACTCGAGTGACATTTAAAATACATCAATCATTTATCCTGCATGTAATCATGTATGATAGTATAATAAAGATCTTCATATTTTTTACCAGAGGATGTCATAAAGAAGTAATCTTGCAGTCTATTGCCAACTGCTGAAATGTTACAAATAATGTAGACGATGATAATTGGTTTTCATCGGTTGTGATTTAATTATGGACAATGAAAGTAATCCAGGAAGTTCAGTTGCATGCGAAAGATTCGTTTCTTGCAATTAACTCATGTATTTCAGTTATAATTATATTTTCGCTATTGTGATCTAGATTAAAGGGTTGTTTCAAGAAATATTTACGAGGTGTTCTTGCTTAGTCTATATTGATGGAAGTATTCGTGATTTTCTTTGGGATGGGCTAAACTGAATAAGAAAATGGTGTACCTACACTGACAAAGGATTACCTACTTCATTCATAATTGTTGCCTAAACCTCCATAATGGATAAGCTATTAAAGCACGTTCAGCGTGTTTAATAAACGATAAAAGAAATAGAATGGAGTTTGAACGTAACAAAAGAAATGTTTTCAAACAATTACAATCGACTGAAGATATAAAAGAGGGGAATCCTCGGTATTTTTCACTCAGTAATATCAAATTAATGAGACCGCGGACGGCTAATATTGAAATACTTTTACTTGTTTTTGGATTTATAAGAGACTTCTTTGGAAAAATATTTGTTTGTTCAAAGTGATTGTAATTTTTTTGGTGTGTAGTGGATTTTCTTAGTCACATTGTGAAGTACTGGTTAGTAATCAAACTCATGGTTTGTAATTGTATTATACCATATTCGACCCGCGTGGCGGAACGGTTACCGGTCTGACGCGCAATGGGTCCGGGTTTGATTCCCGGCTAGACAGACAACTGAATGATGAATTTAGATTTATTTTCTGTGTCTCGGTGTTTGTGTAATCGTGTATCCATGGCGCTCATGACATAGTAGAAAATCCTACTGTGAGCCTATGAGTGTAAAAAGCCTTGATTTGTATTATTTTGTTTATAAAACGTTTCAGAAATGTGGCGGCCTTTTTTGATAATTCTTATATCAGCCAGTGTCGAATCGAGGTTTGAAAATGTTAATTTGAAGCAAGATTGGTGGGAAACAGCTGTGTTCTACCAGATATACACGCGCTCGTTTATGGATAGCGATGGTGACGGAGTTGGTGATATAAATGGTGAGAATACTAAAAAAGTTATCATAAAAGTAGAAAGTATGAATATATGTACATAGTAGATATATTAGGAGGATGTTAGAGAAATGGAAATACATAAAATAATTGAACGATGTATAAAACAACTTAAATAAAAGGACCTGGAAGTATGAAATGATAATGCACAAGTTAAGAAAATAAAACAATTTAGTTATCCAATAAATTTCAGATTTCTGGCTTTTCGTGTATGCATGTTATATTTTGATAATACCAATAGTTTACAAAGAGTAATGGCGTATTTTAGGGATAACATCGAGACTAGAATATTTAAAAGAGCTTGGCGTTGATGCTGCTTTATTGTCGCCAATTTTCAAATCGCCGATGCAAGATTTTGGCTACGATATCTCCGACTACTACAGCATCCAACCCGAGTACGGCAGCATTGAAGATCTGGAGCAGCTCCTAACTAAGGCGAACGAACTGAGTGAGTCTCTTATTATTCATAGCCCAATCCATTATGTAAATTTATGCATTGGGTTCCAAGGAATTATCAAAATTTCTCAACTCCAGCTCAATTTGTTTGCGCTCAAAATGAGTTACATGTTTCCTGGCGAAGTTCGTCGTTTTGGCTGTCACATAATTATTTGCTTCAATAACCACTGTTACAACAAATATAACTTTCGCTTTCTTTTTACATTTAATACTTCTTCGGATTTATTTATTTCTTAAATCTAAAATCTAAAAATAAATAAATTTGGAGTAAAAAAATAAAAAAAAAAATTCTTATTTTTTTACTCCAAATTTATTTATTTTTCAAACGCAAGAGAGAGTTTGCTTCAATATTCTGACAGTGATCACTTACAATAAATAATACATTTACTTCGTAAAACTTCTCAGATATGCTATATTTATTCAATTCTCAGATATCAAGATAGTTTTGGACTTTGTACCTAATCATACGAGCAACGAAAGCGAATGGTTCGTTAGATCGGCTAACAGAGACGAATACTATAGTGATTGGTACATTTGGGAGAGCGGGCACCTGGATAGTCAGGGTAAAAGACAGCCTCCTAATAATTGGGTAAGATATTTTCATTCTTATAACCCTTTTTTCATATTGTTAAATAAACCTACATATTAAAGGTTTTTAATTGACAATATACTCGTAGGTACCTTTTTATTCACAGAAACAACATTATTTTTATTGGCTGTTATTTTTTATTCGCAATATTAAAACTTCTATTAGTAGCTCATATAATTCATTAAAACCGCTTCAGTGAAGCCAGTAATTACTGACAGTTTGACAGTCTAATTTATATTGTGATAAATAAATACCTACTAATATTTTTTTTGTATAATTTTATTAACCTAACGAAAGAGTAGACGGGCCACCTGATGGAAAAATAAGTCACCGTCGCCTATGGAACTTCTAAGTAATTCCTAACACTGAAGTTATCCAATTCAGCATTTGAATAAACATTAAAAATGCATCAAAACCATCGCTGTTTTAATATAATCCCAAAACCAACAACAGAACTAACCGAATTAAAACTATGAGGAAGCTTTTCGTACAAAACGGATTTAAGCAGAATCATTTTGAACATCAACAAACTACCGCTTCGGAAAAGGTTCCGAGTTATGCCTCAATACGCTATTACAATTTCATAGCCCACATGAAGGATACGGAGAGCTCGGAAGTGCTCTGAAAACAATTTCACAGCCGTGCACGAGCGGATATTGTGTTCACCCCGCTTTAACATCGTGTATTCAGATTTATTTGTTTTCTTTCGTGGCACGAAAATACGTGGATACAGGGATTTATAAGCATATGCATAGAATGAAGTGTATGTAATACATATATATCAAACATACGCATATGATTAATGTACATTTTCATGTACATGTATGTTTAACAAAGTCTACCTGAATGTTATATTTTAATGAATAATTTTGAATTCAAAAAGTATTTAATTAATATTTTTGTAACATATTGTTAGCAAAATAGTTACTTTAAAGTTTGTAGCATATTCGAAAAAATATACAACCCTACCAATTTAAACCTACGTTCTTAAACAAAAAAAAAATACCAAAAAATCATTTTCACAAACAAAATTCATACCGCGACAAAGAAACCATCAACAAGTGACTAAAAAATAAACAAAATAAAAATTATAATTAAGTTGCCTTATTTTTTATATTCAAAATGAATGTTGCAGATAAGTTTATTCAGAAAAAGCGCCTGGACGTATTCACCGAGCAGAGATCAGTACTACTTGCATCAATTCAGCGAGGCACAACCGGATTTAAACTTTCGCAATCCAGTCGTCGTTGAGGAAATTAAAGTAAGTAAACAGTTGAGTTAAGCAAATAAAGTCAAAGAAAAAGGAAATAAACGGAGAGAAATAAAAGTAATAAAACCAAGTTTAGACGACATTAAAAAAAAACCTAACATCTATGCAAATAAATAAAATTGATCATGTGTAATTTCAAAATAACAACTTTTTACTCAATGCATATGAAATTATATACGGTACCTATAACAAAAATGCAAAACCAAACGGCTAGACCGATTTTCACGGGACTTTCAATAGTAGATAGCTGAAGGTCTAAGGCGTAACATAGGCTACTTTAATTTTTGAAAAAAACATTAGCGCGCGCTATACGCGCATGCGGGCCCAGTTCAGTTATGTTTAAATACGTATTCCTTTTTACTTTTTAAACGCGGGTGAAACCGCGGGGATCAGTTACTCTTTTATATCTGAGTAATTTTTCGAGGTACAACCATATTATTTGTTTTTATTTACAAACTCCCTCGTTATACAAGAAATTCAAATAGGTAAGTAAACATGAAAGTTAAAAAGTAAAAGTAAAAACTACCCTTTGAATAGTTTTAATTTAGCGATGTACAATTAGATTTTAAGTTTAACAACGCTGTCATTGTCGAAGAAATTAAAGTAACATTTGAAAGTTAAGCAGACAGTGTAATTAAAGTAACATTTTAAAAGGCATCGAGAATTCCTTTTTACGCCTACCCATTTAGTTTTTAATATAGAGATTCTCTCTATTTTTTTATTTATTTCTAATTTTGAAATTCAATATCGCCATTGTTTACAAGTGCAGCAGTTTTAAATTTATATACCTACACAACCTTTATGAAAAAATGATTATTTTTAAGGATGAAGGAGATAGAAAATGCCATATGTGTAGTTATAAAAATATGATAGGTACGTAGTGTTTTTAACCTTTCAGCAAAACTACAAGCAATTTAAAATGCAAATAACACTAGAATATAACCATGTTTACAATGGATCGTAAATAAAGCTATAAATGCACTGGACGAAATATATTCTGCAACGTAATATGAAAATACGGTATGCATACTCCACTGGGAAATCAAGCCAATCGAATATTATGCATGTATAGAGGTTGACATTATGTGATTATATTATTGTCTAAAGTGTATAGGAACCCTTGCACTGTTAGCGTCGTAGTCATAACCCTATATTTAGACTAGCTTTTTCCCGCGGCTTCGCACGCGTTAAATCCTAATTATTATAAATGCGAATGTCAGTTTATTTGTTTGTAACGTCTTCACGCGTTAACGACTAATACCGATCGTTATGAAATTTTGCACAGACATTGCCGGGAGTCTGGAAAAGGACATAGAGTACCTTTCATCTCGAAAAGTGATACTACTGCCGATGAATAGAAAAGTAACGTTCATACCTACAATGTAGCTATTTTTATACCTACGACCTCTTTGTGTGAATGTACATGAGCGCGAGCGAAGCTGCGGGTAAATACTAGTTACATATAAACCTTCCTCTTGACTCACTCTGTCTTTTAAAAAACTGCATCAAAATCCGTTGCGTAGTTTGAAAGATCTAAGCATACACACAGATAGACAGCGGAAAGCGACTTTGTCTTATATTATGTAGTGAGAGTGTTATAATTATATCTGTGATGGTAGTGATTATCAGTGATCACTTACCATCAGGTTGGTTGATTACTTCTATACTATTAAATAGGACGCTAAATATTGACTTTGCATATAACTTCAAGTAATGACGTAAAATATGAGTAAGTAAACAAGAAACAAAGTGGAGCATGGCAAGGTAATTGATTAATTAGATGGTAATTAGTAAGGCTTTATAACACCTCCGTTATGTGAGCGTGTTTTCAGCGATATGCTTCGATGCTGACGTCACACGCACTCTATGCACGTTAATTATCGTTTCGTTAGAAATATGCAAACAAATCACGAATGTAATAATCTCAATCTATAATTTCACTGCTGCAAAAGAGTCGCGTATCAAAATATTATTTATTTTTAATTATTTGTTATTTAGAAACACCTTAAGCAAACGGTTACAAGGTTAAACTTAATGCCTAATGGCATTGTCTGCCAGTTAACCTAGGCGATGTCGATACTGTGTGGTAGGTGGATAAAGTATTTTAATCTAAAAATAATTATACCTAAAATAATAATAATGACTTGTCTCTATAAATAAAAATAAATAAATAAAATCCATTTATTTTAGGCAACAAGTGTGTATGCGTATAAATATATGAAAGTAGTGTAGTTTTTTTTGGCTTCACTTAAATATAAGGCGGTGAGTAATCTACGTATTTTATTTATCTGAGAAATAAGTACATAGTTTTAGTTACATGTGGTAACACTAACACGAGACGTAACGATTTAGTCCTTAGCAATAACATTGTGTTGTGTTAGGTAGTAGCAATGGAAGCACAAATACATATAGACTCGCATTATAAAACAGGAAGAAGACACAAAGACAAATGCGTAATTGATTATGGTGTTCCGAATCTTTTCTCATTCGAAATCCATTACACGAAAATGCTTTCACTCTGTTTATTTCGTATCAAATTTTCTGTAGGTATTGATATCGATTACTTTCTGCTGCTGTTAAATTATTTCAAGTAGATAACTTAAATGCCCTGTTGTGTTAAATCAGTATAGTTCGGGTGTTTGAGAAGGTGAAAATACCAAAAAGTCATATGGGGTATTCAAAGTTAATATTCAAGAATGATAAAAATATTTATTAAGCATCTTGTTTCATTATGTACAAAAATCAGTAGGGTTTTTATGATTATTATAATTTACTTATGTTTCAAAGTGATGGATGGATACATGGTTACTATGTTTCAAAAATTAATCCTTTTTACAGAATATTCTAAAATACTGGCTGGAAAAAGGCGTGGCCGGCATGCGAATCAGCTCAGTGAATCATATTTTTGAAACGGACAAAGATGCGTTTGGAGGACGTTACCCTGATGAACCGAAGACTGGGAAACCAGGACTGGGTTCAGATGACTACCTGTATCTAGACCACGTTTATACTAAGGACCAAGAAGAGACGTATGATATGGTCGCCCAGTTAGGTGAAGTGTTCGACTCCATAACTTTAAGGAATAACCTAACGAGGTATTATAAATTCTATTATTTAGTCAATGTTTAAGTATATTTCGTAGAAGTTAAAGTTGCAAAGAGATTTTGAGATTTTGCCGCAACTTGGCTTGGAGCGTACTCCACTACGCTGTCCCAATGCGTGTTGGTGGAGGGGAAACGGGTTAGTGGCCAGCCCGTGTCGAATGTTATCAAACCGCCCATAAGGCCTCCGACAAGGTTTAACGACTGCTATCTAATGATAACAACCGAGACCGACATCTTAACGTGCCCTCCGAAGCACGGAAAAAACACATGTAATTTTGCCACTAGCGGTCACCCATCCACCCAATGACCGCGCCCGACGTTGCTTTGCTTTATAGATCGGTTAAGATCTACGCAATCCGCAGAGATTATTACATTAAAATGAGAAAACTTTCATTTGTTGTTTCTGACATCAAAAATAATATGTTTCAAGATAGTACGAATGCAAAATAAAATGCCAGTAACATGATTATACATTCAAGTAAAAGCGCATGTAAAATAATTGTAACAACAATATCCACTGTGAAATTGCCCTCTATTTGCTCCAAGCTTTGTCCACAATAGTCACTTAAGTTATTCAAGAAAGATGTATCATACGATATGAGAAACATAGTGACCTATTATACAATGCAAATGCGTTGGTGGCTTTGTTAAATAGCTATTCTCTATCTTCATTGTGAATGCAAGATAAGATTCCATTTGTATAGGAAGTGAATGACCAAGATTTGCATGAAGAATAGATCTTGATTACTTGTCAGTGACAATGTGCAGAATAATTTGGGTGTAAATGTATGATAAATGTATTGTAGTTAGGACCCTTTGTTGGAATATGGCTTGAAATCTTCATATATTTTTTTTGTAACATGGCGGTAGCAAACAATCGTGCAGTCCACCTGATAGTAAATGGCCACTGCCTCCCATGGACATTATATTGTAATCAACCCCAGATAAGAATAGAGCGTTATCTGAGATAGGCCACACATGCGTTGCTACTCCTGGGGACTGATTTGGAACGTCTGGGATAAGTATCTAGTAAGTAGTCTTCCTTACCACTCAAGTCAGAACACAGCAATGCTTAAGACTTATATTATTAGGTAAAAATAACAAACTTACCGAAATATAATTTATACCAAAATATAATTTATAGTACGAGTAGGAAGACACGTAAACATTGTAATAGCTGCTTTATTTGAAGTAATTACTCAGAACTTTTGTTAAGTAATAAGAAATTATCAGAGAAAAATCTAATATCTTGAAATATGTGCCTAACGTCCCAAGCAATCCGTCATCGTAAATGTCAATGTTTTCCCCAACATTAAAACATCCGACATCCTTGTTAGGTATTTCGCCACTAATATGCTCTGCTTAAAAATATCTTGGTCATCGTTCATAATCAGGGTCGGGTCAGATAATTGACTTAAAGAATATTAGAAATACTAGATTTGCCCGCGGCTTCGCTCGTGTTAATGTATACATGTATGTACATTCACATTTATAATTACATAATAGGTTTGTACGCTTCAAATATAATGCGAATGTAATTCATTCCTATCAAGAGGCTGTAGGTGTAAAACTAGGTAGATTGTAGGTATAAAAGTTACTTTTCTATCCCTCGGGAGTAGTACGTTTTTTCGGGATGACTGATTTCGGGGTACCCTATGTCCTTTTCTGGACCCCTTACTATACGTGTGCAAAATTTCATAACGATCGGTGGAGTAATTAAAGCGTGAATGCGGTAGAAACAAACAAACAAATAAACGGACATTCGTATTTATAATAATTAGGATTAGGTTGAATTTTGCGGCATCCTTCAAGAGTAATTTGTCGTTTGAAGTAAACCGGTGCAGGGTAAAAAAGCTTTGAATTCAATATCTACCATTTTAGGAATAGGTATATCAAAGACATTGATAGAATACGGTTGAATACTAATGAGTGTTAATTACACTTTTTAAGCCAACATGCTACCTATTACAACGTTTACATTGACTTTGACGACGGTTCATAATGTTTTCGTTTTTCAATCCTTCTTCTGTATAAAATGCTACGACATAAAAGAAAAATGCTATGCGTGCAAAATCTATTTCTGTGTTTTTACGTGGCACTTCTAACTTTTAATAAGTTGATTATTATATCAGTAGGATTAATTATATGAATAATTCCGGTTTATGTATTACGAGATGATCCTCGCGGTTTCACCTGCGTTTGAAAAATAAATCAATAAACAAAGCGACAAAACGTATCCCACGGCAAATTTCCCCGTGATAAAAGTAGCCTATATGTTATTCCAGACTACCGTCTATGTCTGCGCCAAATTTCATCGAGATCCATTCAGCCGTTCTTAAGTTATAGAGTAACAAACATCCATCCATCCATCCTCACAAATTGTCAGCCTTATAATATTAGTAAGAAGTATCAGAAATGTACAAGTCTTAATAATTTCAGGATAATGATGACAGAAGCTAGTACAAATATTAAGAACGCTGTAAAGTATTACGGAGATAGCGTTCACCTGGGTGCCCACGTTCCTCTCAATTTCGCTTTAATCGAAGGTCTTAACAAGGATTCAGATGCCAGAGACATCAAATATGCAATCGATCGCTGGTTGACCTACAAACCGCTGGGAAAGCCAGCTAATTGGGTGGTAAGCTCTTTGATATTCATTGAGAAGCTCAGCACAAAGACTAAATGTATTAAACATGATCTGTGGCATTGAATCTCTTAAAGTGGGAGGAAATAATTTTAAAAGAGTATGTACCTCGACGTCTTATAAAAGCTGAGTATATTGAGTGTATTGGGATTTAATGTTAAAATGTTAACCCAATCCTATATAAATAGTTGTCTACGTGCTGGTCTTGTTTTCTCGTTTTTGTCGTTTTACGTCTGAATTATGTAGTTAGTTGGTTTTTGTTTTTAAACAACATTTTTCAGACTGGAAATCACGATACGAGCAGAGTCGCCAGCCGTTTCTCATTTGGACTAGTTGATGCCTTTAACATGCTAGTGCTACTTCTTCCTGGTATTGGAATTACTTATATGGTAAGTACGAGTACTCGTAGGTATATTTCAAGAGTATAATTGAACACGTGACGTCATGTATAGCAGTACACGAGGTGTTTTAGTAAATTTGTGATCCCTTCGATAGAATCGGATTAATTCAATGGTACCATAAATTTCGGAACATACTTAATTTTCTTACTGAGGAAAGTTAGAAGCTTAAGAGTTCTCCATAACCTGTTCAAAGATACGTGATACGTGTAATTGGGTTTTATGGTTTACTATGGCTGTAGGTATTTTCATTTGGAACACTGAAGAAGTCATAAAATAATAATGATCTTTTTATCCAAAAGGGTGAGGAAATTGGCATGGTAAATGGATTCGTCCCTTGGGTTGAGACCAAAGATCCTTTAGCTTGCAACACTGATGACCCGGTGAACTTTGTGGACGTATCTCGAGATCCTGTAAGAACTCCCTTCCAATGGAGTATTGGAAAAAATGCAGGTATTCTTTCAATGGTATAATTTCAAAAGTATAAAGAATAAACAATAAAGAAAAATGTAAAGAATTGATTTATTTCTTACATATTGGTAATAGGATTGAGATTATTTTGACAAACATTATTTACAAAATTTTATCACTTTTGTGTTCTTTTTTGGTATAAACATTTATAATTATTTATAGGCACCCACACCTTGCGCTATAGAAAGAGTTACTGCCCAAAAGATCTTAATCATAGACCCAGTCTTTGTGTTATCTGTTTTATTGTAGTCAATGTGTTTAAAAATAGGTATAAATCATATAACTAAATTGGCGAAAAAATAACGAAACCGTAACCATATAACATGAAACATAGATTTTATGTTGCTAACGGATCCCATATTGAAAGGTTTAGCCCGAATCCCGTAATCGGATAACCATAAAGTACACATTATCGCACCTCTGAGCCCCAAAGTGAATTTACATCCCTTTGTGAGGGAAACACGAGTTTGCGGACAGGTCGAGTTGGAGGGATATGTTTATGAGGACATTATTCTCCCATCGGGTAAGCACTTCCCGTTACCGCGGTTGATCGTAGGGTAGCTTTTCTACTGGTGACGAATAACAGTAGACCAGAGTAGTAAAATTGCGAAGTATAGTCAAATTTTAAAAAGGAAAATGAAGAGACAATGAAAATGGAAAGCGAGTTAGATAATTGTTAATCGTTTTCTTCAATTTAAATGGGTGTTATGAACTCACCAATCAAAATAATATTTTAGGATAACAAGGGGCTATCAAGTTTACAATTGTCATTTTGGCAACCTGATCTAAATCTGTTGTGGTGAATTCACCATATTTGCTTTTTATATTTTCCTGTTGAAGAAGTTGTGTAAGCTCTTAATGTGACGTTGCTTTCTACCCCTTCAAGCCAATTTTGTGTCGGTTAGCATGTGGGGAAACATTCCCACTTACACGCCAAGAGTATAACAAAAGCCGCTTTGGTCGTTAGGTGGGAAATAATAGTGATCCCGCCAGACGACGTGAACTATTACCGGGGCGATTATATTTATTGCCGAGCCTACGTGCTTTATGAATATTGTACGAATACGCTCATTACGAATGCTGATGGCTTTTACCTAACGTTTTCTCCGTAACAAATATAGGGCACGAATAGAAGGCTCATGTAATAATTGATTTCATGTAATAATGATTTTCATAAAAATATGTGCATAATAATAATTACGTCAGATGGAACATTTGTGTAACAATATAATTTTCTGGCCCCACGAATATTTAAAAATAATATAGGATTTATGAAGAGAGATAAAATATGTACAATTATAAATGCGAATACAAATATGGTTACTGTATAAATACATCCATTGTATGATGATTTTCAATACGGACGATAAATTGTGCTATCAATACCTACCACCAAAGAGTACTTGAGATATTATGGACTTCGATTTTTAAAAATTAAATATGGATCTAAATACTTCTTAAATTTTTTAGGTTTCTCAGGAGCAGCCAAGACTTGGCTACCTGTAGCAGACGGCTTCGAGAACATTAACGTAGCGGCTCAGCGATCAGCTGTCCGATCTCACTATCAAGTATACCGGACGCTAATGAACCTGCGTATACGACCTGCCTTCCGTCTAGGACGATACGAGTCCTTGGCTCTCAATACTGACGTTTTTGCGTTTAAAAGGTTGGTTATATAAATGATTGCAACTTTTTGTTACCATGCTAAATGTAGATGTTACCACAAACATGTATGTAGACACACGATACATGTCGGTGGTACATTTATATCATGACGACGATTCACGATCATGACGACCACGATCCAACTGGGTCGAAATATCGGCAATTAAGAAATTATATCCGTGTATCGTGAGTACCCGTTACATATTATAATGTATCCATTCCAAGATAATATAACTTTAAAATCACGGAAGAATATATTCAATTACCTTGAAGATTAATTATCATCGATCCAAAATACGTAAAATGTTCTAGGTCTATTTGTATTTCAATATAATTTATAACAGAAGCAAAATAAGGGGCCTGCTGTTTATTTGTGTATTTATTATTCACATGAAGGAAATGAATCTTGCTAAATATTTGATTGCAACAAACTACCATAAGTAGTAACTATTCGTTTTCGTGCGCCTCCTCGCAAGGGCAATGATACGTATCAAATCTCATGGGGACTGCTAGGAACCTTTGATCTCGACGCTCTGATGTGCACACTAGAAAAATTATTACTTCAAAACCATGCCATTCGTGTACTACGCATTCTTTACTATTATTGTGTAACAGACATTTTTATCAGATTTAAAATGAGGAAGTTCTTACTTTCTCTGTATTTTTTGTGGGTCTTTTTTTTATAATGCCGTTTTTACGTTTTTAGTCCTTTATGTTTAAGCTGTTTTTCCCGTCTATCAAAGAGAGTAAAATTTAACAGATTTTATTATAGGATTACCTTAAAATAAATCTACTATCTATGTAATATATGTATATTTTGGATTAATTTTAGATGGTACAATGATGATACATATATCATAGTCATGAACGTTGGGAGAACAGACCAAATTGTCAATTTGACTGCGTTCGACTTAATATTTGGTCAACTAGAAGTAGAAGTAAGCAGTGTACTATCATCAAGAACTTACAGGTAAATTCTATATACTATTTTTCAAATAACAGTGTTTTCGTATGAGGAACGGAATTATTTGTATTAGATATTTGTAAATGAAAAAATAATTAATTATTACTAAGGCTAGTTAGATTGCATGAAGTATAGTTTCTTATATTAACAGTATCACCTATATCCTTGTATAAATTAACTTTTAACAAAAAAATAAAACCGACTTCCTAGTCACAAAAAAGTAAAAAATAATTTAAATCAATT
>DWPV01001111.1:0-22435 GCA_018251915.1 Urbanus proteus proteus | reverse complement strand
CAAGCGATTACACTGTGTTACAATGCAGAGACAAAGTCAAGCGGTTCCAATTTGTTATTGTGGGTTACGACGAATAAAACACCGGGGTTAATCCTATTAGGGTTCATTGCAAATAAATGCTAATTAATGGCAGTGAGCAATACGTATATTGTATGTTCATTTGCCATTTGATCTTTTTTGTATGCGGCATACAGTTCACTCGATGGTATTTGACCACAGTCGCTCTTAGACACCTGTAATCAACCTCAGCTAAGATTCGAATTCTACCTCAGGTCGACTAGAGATGCGATGCTACCCCAGAGGACTAAAATGAAACTCGGATAAGTGTGTCTCTCTTACCACACTATTCCAACTAGAACACAGCAGCATTTAATACTGCTGTTATAAGGCAGAAATAGGTGTGGCAGTGGGACCGTCGGTTACGAACCACACGCGTGTTACTAGCTGTATAGCTTCACGTTTATCGTTGTCCCTATGACGTGTGCCTGAGCTTGTTCACGGTTTTTAATTGCGTAGGAAAACAAGTGCCTTTGAGCGCCGTCCCTTGGAGATGCTTTTTAATTTTCGAGGCCGGTGATTCCGTACGCTTTTTGATTTGAACGTGTGTTGATGACGTTCTTTTGAATAAGTTGTACGTTTTTTTAATATTGTGTATGAGAGGAAAATGTTTTAAAATTTAAATGGAGGAAATCTGCCATGAATACCTCTGTACGAAGTTTCGGATCCGTCCGAAAGTCTTGACGAATTGTTGGTAGTTCCACGATATAAAAAAGAACTATCCGATAACAAGTAACAATTGTCAAAAATATGTATTTTTGAGAAACTTAGTAGATCTTGCAGGCCAGCTTTTGGATAAAAAATAACTACTCATTCTACTATACTACTATCGCTAATATTTGTAAGGTCGTTTCGAAATAGGACTCTATATGTACCCACCTACCGGCTGTGTAGATTATTGTAGGTATTAAGGATTATATTGGAGCGCTTCTTAAATGTACATCTTTCTTAGCATAGCTTTGTTAGCAGAGTATAGCATGAGCTATTGGATATAGCATGGCGGGATGAGCTGGCGTAACGAATCCATCAAAGGAAAAAAGGAATCTCTCCTTTATTTGATTTCCATTCAAGTTAAAATGAACTGTAAGCTTCATAATGCTTTCATCGCTGAAGCCATTGCAGCCTTCCGGCCTGTGATTGCGACGGCCTAGTTGACTCTTTGCTGAGCTTTAAGCTCCTATCTCTTTGTTAGGCTTTAAGCACTATCTCTTTGTGATGATTTAGTAAGGGTGGACAAGTTTGGATTAGTTTTTACACATTAAACATTTTTTGCAGTTCTGACTTATGGGTTTTATAGTGTTTGTGCTCTGTTCCTTTGCCGTTAAAGTGTTACTAAATTATTTTCTAATAAATTTTTTGAACCCCGAACCGCTAGTGCAAAAGACTGAATTTTAATTACTGGACTACCTATCAGAATTTTTAAAAGATATGTTTCTTTAATAGTGATATACAAGCATGGGGTCCACATTATATAGCCCGGTGTAAAGCCATTGCCCCACATAACTAAACATCTGTTAGGTACGATTGTAATACTTCTATAACGGTTATTAGGTAGAAATAGGCGTGGCATTGATAGGTACCTACCGCTGTACACGTATTTTCTACGGTACGTTAATTGTATAGCTACGAAATACAAAATAGGTACACACCGGAAAAAGCAAATTTCCCCAATCGATCAACGAACACACGACGTACCTACGTTTTTTTATTTAAACATGACATTTTCTTCGGCGCCGTGCAGTCGGCACGCTCGCCCTTCGTAGGGTGACATGTTATCAAACTAAATTAAACTGTATCGACTGATGGTAAAGTTTAAATTAGAATTCTGTCCACGAGGACATATAGATCAATAAATTAATAGAGAAGGTGGCAATTGAATTCGCCTTGATTGCAGCAAGAAATAGTGAGGGTAATTTATAACGCAATTACAGTTGGTACGTACTCCGCAACGCGTTGAATTGTCACCAATTAACTGGAGTGTCTTCCTCCTTGCCATTGTTTTTGTGCGTAAAGTGCCTACTAAATAGGCTTGGAGCTTAAGTGTTTAGTTAACAATAAATAATAAAAAACAAATGCGATTCAAAATATTTTTAAATATTGATTGACGAAAATATGAAAAGAATTGTGTTCCAATATTTTTTGGCTTTGATTCTCGGTAAGTAACATTTTTTTTTCATAATTTTTATTTTTACATTTAAAATTTTCGCCATCATTGTCTACAGATCGCTGGCTAGTGCTATTTCCGTATGAGATTTGATTAAATCTGCGTCAGGATTCTAATATAGACCATTGAAGTGGAAGCTTGCTTCGTTCCACCACTACCTATTTTATTGTAATTTCATATAAATTATCTTATATAACTCAGTATTTTTATATAACACTAATATTTTGTAGCTATATGAGAGTACTCTCTACCTTAATGAAACGACCACACACCACCAAACCACCAAAGAGCCATCAGGAACAAATTACTGCATTAACCACTTTCAAATGTCCAAACACATTGAAGTCCCTCACATAACACACAGTGACAATTATTTATAATTATTGTCAATTATCAACGGTGGCGGTATCAGCGCGTGGATCTCTATAATGTTAGTAAAAGCTTTTTGTGAACGTATCATAGGTGAGTTATGGCGCATATCGATCGACAAAGATACGTACAAGTAATAAGTGAACAAAGAATAGTTCATGGTTTAAAGAATGGTTATTACCGTAGGATTTTACCTAATTTTCATTGTCTCTGTGAGGCAAATGACAGCTTATTGCGTTTATTCTGCGATGTCGGGATTTTGTGTTTGTTCGAATTAAAGAAATTACGTATTTTAAATGTGTAAGTGGCCTATCGCATTTATAAATATAATATAATATAAATTTCCCTTTGTTTGCCGGAATGTCAGAATAAAACGCTGCAGCTATTTCTTAGATGGAAATAGAAATTTTCAGCTTAATCTACATATATTTCATAATTTTAACCTAAACACAAAAATTTCTGTGACATGCAAATAAGAATACAGCATCCCTGTTAAATTGAGACTTGGACATCACCAGCAAATATATAAATTTGCGAAAGTTAATTGTTTAAATGCCTTGTTCAACATCTGTACCTAAATACTCCTATGCCACAACTACGCCTATTTGGAATATGAATTAAATATTCCTTATGAACTCGGCGCGAGGGCGAAGGCTCATCAATGTTTCAAAGGCTCTACAAGTACGAATTAGCCGTACAGTGACTCTTGGATACACTTTGAATGTCACTAAACTTGTATGAGAAGTGCGTTAACAATTATGGCTCTTTGCTAACCAATTCAGTTTGATATTAAGGTGATAGTGAAGTTAACATCTCAGAAAAATGGAGTGCTAGATGAAATTAAGTGAATGGATGAAAAATTTTAATTTTTATGAACAGAAATTAAATATTTCACGGGGCAGTGATCTGGCTCATTTATTTCTTTTATATTATAAGTTATTTACTTAGTTATAACTATGTTATATTGTAGTTTTAACATTATTGTGTCAATTATGTATTGAATAATATACATTTCTAAATATTTCATGTTTTAACAGTTTATACAATTTACACAAAGATAAACACATTGGCGTAAGGACTATTTGCCCTGATGCCCTTTTCAGTTTATAGTTTAAAAACTATATTTCAGCTTACAAGCTTACCAACCACTTTCCATTAATTGGTAATCTTTCCCGAACTAGCTTTATGATGGTAGAACACTATGTAGTTCGATCCCGGCGGCACCACCGCCACACCTATTTCTGCCTTATAACTGCAGTGTTGTGCTCTGCTCTGGTCGGAAGGGTGTGGCTAGGGAGACATACTTAACCGAGGCGTTCCATATCAGTCCTCAGGGGTAGCAACGCATCTGTGGTCAACCTCAGGTAGGACCTTAATCTAATATAGAGTTGATTACAGATGTCCATGGGCGGCAGTTGCCACTTACCATCAGGAGGACTGCTTGCTCGTTTGCTATTTCGATCATATAAAAAAGCTATTAAGAACTCTTTCCTTAGCTGTTATAGTTATCTACAGGATTATTTATTCTCATCACGAACAGAGACGGGGCAATAGGTAGGCTGTAAAACTAGGTCGACATAGCAATTATCTGACACAAAGGAGCTACAATGAGCTCAGGACCATGCATGTCTAAACGAAGCCTCACTGCTCGTTCATAGCCTTCATATGAGTATCTACGATCTTAATTATCTAGGCTTTGCCGTATATTGTACATCTAGATACATGTCTCAAGATCGAGACGCGATCTCTTTCGATTTTATTTAAGTCGAAGAATTCCTCGTGATTCAATTGTAACAGCACTGTAAAATTATTTCTGCATTAAAACAATGTTCAGCTCTATTGAGATCTGGTTGGAAGGATGTGGTAAGAAAGGCAATGGCGATCATTGTCCGTACTAGGAACCCATCTTAAACCCTCTCCGGAATCCTTAATGAATGTTAATTTAGATTTAGATATTGTTTATTACTTGAAAGATACACGATTCTGTCAAATCGTCTACATTAATGAAAAAGGTTTGTATTTTTAACTAGTTATTTATTTCCCGTACACGAAAAAATTACATCTACGTTATATGAGAAGCTGTAGTAAAATACTAGATGATCCCCGCGGTTTCACCAGCGTTTGAAAAATAAATCAATAAACATGTCGCAAGATTGACACGGTGATAAAACAAAATAAATGTATCCCACGGGAACCGCACATTTTTCCTATATGTTATACCAGACTAATGTCTATGTCTGCACCAAATTTCATCCAGATCCATTCAGCCGTTCTTGACTTATAGAGTAACAAACATTCATCCATCATTCCATCCTCACAAACTTTCAGCTTTATAATATTAGTAAGATTTCATACTCGTAGTTCTTGTCTCACCAATTTAGTCTTTGCGTTTTAGCATAGATCACAATTGCAACAGCCGCTCGGTCCTGATCAACCTATACTATCTGTGTTATCTACTATCAATCACGAATATTATAATGATCACAGACAAAAACAAACGTTCACCTTGACATTGCGATATCTTTACGTAATTTGCGTACAACCGCCGTTCTAAGACGTGACTCTATCGTAGAGATCGATTTCTTAATGTAAGTAGGCGGCGATAATAAATGGAATTTATGGTGGAAAATATTCTACAGAAATGTAGAACATGCTGAGTTTATAAAGGACTAGCTTTTGCCCGCGGCTTCGCACGCATCAAATTACATATAAACCTTACTCTTCAATCACTCTATCTATTAAAAAAATCGCATCAAAATCCGTTGCGTTCGTCTCTGTATCTCACAGCCACAACACCTATTTCGTGCTTAATTACGGTGTTTAGCACTGTTTAATCAATAATAATAAAATATTTTTTATGAAGTTACTTTATGAAGTTTTTGCGTCAATTCTTCTCAATGAACGAAGCACTTACGAAGCTTCTTATTTGTACAAAACGAATTCTGCATGCAATCTACTCTGAATGGAAATATTTTGATTTGATTCGATCCGACGTACAGGAACACTTCGAAACAATTTGCATAAGCCCGTTGGCTTTGCCTTCAGTTGTAGCAATTGCGAAATGTTAACAAAATTGTGATGTGTATTAACGGATCGTTAAATTGCTAACTTCGGGATTATGCCAGTACCGTGTAACGTGGAAAAGTTTCTGTAGCTCATTGAAAATGTAAAGTACCTAAGCTGTATGTAAAGGATTGAAAATTGCTACATTTTTAGCTACGCATGCATTCATAGTGAAATGTATATTGGGTAGAATAAAAATATATATCCTGTGGTGAAATGTATGTAGACTTACAAATTTTATAACTGATTTCGGGCTTAGTATTAAAAATTGTTTACGTTTGTTTGTTTTGTTTTTTTTTGTCGTTTTTTGTTGAATGTTTGTGTCCGACCAAATTTAAAAATCGATGGTTTATCTATAATATTTTACAAAGACTATTCTAATTTCCTTATATTATATGATTTTTTTTTGTAAAACACGAACGATTACTCATAAAAGTAGGACCAAGTAGGTATGTCGTATGACAGTGTATAACTGTATACTATTATATCCTTTGCCTATGCTGTCTACCATCTTAATAAGTATCATGTACTCGGTGTTGCAAGCTCTCAAAACTTAACTTCATTAAAGTTGGCAGTTTGTTTGGAACAGTGTGACAACACCGTGAGTGGTAAACTTTTATATTTTCGTCGAGTTTGTACACTTGAAGTGTCTACTGTTCACCTTAACTTAGTGCAATTTTGGACTTATTTTTCTTCCACAGATTACTTGGAGTGTTGTTTAATTTGTCTTGTTTTAAATATCTCTTACCTTAATTGCGTCGTATATATAGTTATAGACGTAGTGGCTTATATAACGAAAACTAATAAAGGAATACCCATTAGGTAGTTATACCTACCTAATGAGTATGGGTAATTATAAGTAAACCACTTTTTGGATAAAAAGCTTATTTCTACCGAAGTACGAGTAGTAGTAGCTACACCTATTTACACCGACAAGTTCCTAAATAATAATTTTACGCTTCTTCTACATTATTTTGATGAATATTCTTGTACTATTTTATTAATTTATTTTTCTGGAACTTAGCCAAGCTTCATTATGGCTTAAGACTTAGTTATCCTATACGTTTTTAATAAACTTGTCTATTCTTTAGAATAACGAGTGTATTTAACGAAGATTATTCATAAATTCCATTAATAGCCGGTTGGTGGCACCACCTGCGCTTCAATATTGCGTTTTATGTATTATTTACATAGCCATAACTTATATAAGGGGCCTCTTCGCTTAAGGAATGTCAAATATTAACTAGTTTGCAGGGTTTAGTCGAAAATAACGAGCGTTTATATAATCTTGATTATATAAAACGCCATTAGATCTATACAAATAAATAAAATTGAAATTTTAAAAATAAAAATTAAAATTGAAGTGTCTGTTTGTGATTTAAAGTTGGTAGAACTCTATGTAGTTCGACTTCGACGGCACCGCCGCCACAGCTATTTCTGCCTTTTAACAGCAGTGTTAAGCACTGCTGTATTCTGGTCTGAAGGGAGGAAGCTATTTTCATTTAGGGTGGGGGAATGGGCGGTATAAAGTAAAAAGCAATAAAATCTCGTTTGAAAATAGAAAAACAATGTTACAAACCTCTGTGCCCATACTGCTCATCCTGTGGGTCCAAGAAATTAAAATTAATAAATTCTAAATTAGATTAAAAATGTAGCAATTTTATTTTGATTCCCTTTCCTCCAATTTGATATCGGTCTTACCAGCCAGGTTAGGCAGAGCATATAGGTACCGATGTTATACAATGAATTCGCCGTTTTGAATGGAAAACAATAGAAGAGTGGGCGTTTGCCTTGGCAATAGGTTACCAGTAATGCCGATCACTTGGAGATAATCCCATTTAAACCAGGTGTTGTCATGTAAATGATTACACAATATATGTATCTACCCACATGGATATATATATTCGTATTCCGTACTAGCTATTTACTTACGAACCTGTATTTAAGTAAAACGGATATTATAGGAAATATAGGTTACGAAGCGTTCACACTTAGGTCTCATCGTTCTCATAGTAGCGAGGCATCGGTGGCTACCCTCAACTAGGACTTCAATCTTATCTGGGTGTGACAAATGCCAACCTCATTTATAAAAGATTGATAGAAGTGCATATTATTATAAAATGCTCTTGTCAATAAATATACTACAAATAACAAATGGCATTGTTCCTGCTATGGAATTTACGGTGTCACGTTGAAGCTAAAGCAAAAACCAGTTAGGATCGTGTAGGTATTCATACCTATTCGCTCAGATCAAAATAATGTAGACTTCGCCTTTCAAATTTATTTCAAAAAAACCATTTTCGTATTTTATGCAAGTGACGTGGTTAAATACAATAGAAATAATGCGCATCAAGTTAAATACAAAGAAGTATCTTAGATGATCATTGATGATCATTGATGTTACGTTTTGCGATGTTAAACGATTAGGAAATAAATTGCGCTCATATGTCATACTATGTTCCCGTCACATTAAAAGTTCACATCTTATGAAATGTACAACTTTAAAATGAAGCCATTAAAATTACCCACTCACATTCATATGTGCAAATTGTGCTTCAATTCAATGTTATGAGGCTGTGTCTTCTGTTTTTGGTCTGGCTTTGCAAAACAAATATCTACTGTGTTGATAGAATTACACGGAATGCTTGCAAATAGCTTCTCTGTGATAAAAATACTATTCTATTTCATTATACATTCCAAATTTAAAAATACCAACGGAACCACACAAACAAATCTGTAGTGTAGATAGATATTGGTTATTGCGCCTCGCGAATATGTAGATTGTATTTATAACAACCAAATACCTAGATTAAATATGTACTTATATAAAAGAGATTAAATATGTATTATAGTTTAATGTCCTTGGAATGACAATACCTGGGACAAATTCATAAATCATAATTGAATACAAAAGCTAAGGCAACAATACGATGGGAATATTATTTTAACAAATCGTCAACACATTGCGTCAAAAGTGTAGAACGTAAGTAACTACCCACTTTACAATATTTTATCACATAACAAATTTATTTATATATGTATCGTATGATCTCATACTTACTCTACTTTCTTTAAATAAAAATAGATAAAATAAAGAGAAAAAAGTAAAAAAATGTAATTATTTAAAAATGGAATGTTTAGCCGCCATTAGTCTCCATCTCCAGGGTGACGGCCGTGGTCTGAATTATAATGACTACCGTCAATGTTCTTTGGAGCATTAACCTATAGAAGAAAGGTTATTTTAGGACAATCGACTTATATAGTCTAATTCAAGATGTTAAGTAGTTAGGCTATATAAAAATATAGTTTTATGGTGGTTACTAATAATTTTCATTGGAGAAACTTGGTGGACTAGGCTCCGATCCTTATTACTAATGATATCAATGCTCCGGTCCACTCCCAAGTGATATCATTAGTATATTTCCTTATTATATATCCTTATTATACAGTAGTATATAAGTATATCCTTATATAGTATTTCCTTCCAACTGGGGTTGGGCGGAAATATTTATGCCTATCAGTACGCTTTCAACCAAGTCGAGTAATTTTAAAATAATTGAATTGAACAAAACATTAGTGTCGGTATTGGTAAATAACAAGTAGGTACTTATATAAAAAATGTGTGCTAGTCCTAATAAAATTATATAGAACAATTGTTCAACCACTAAAATACAAATAGTACAAATACCAAAGAAATGTGTGAAAGTACGTAGTTAATTCATAATCACCCCCTTTATAAGTAATTTAGCTACGTAGAAAATATTCAACGTCTACGAGTATGCACGAAATAAAGGGTGGGGTTTCCCAAATTGGAATTTCCCAGTCTCTAAAGTACACAAGTTAACATAACAGAATGTGTACCTACTTATAATTTTTTTCGAATTTGGAGTTAATTTTAGTGAAGCTTATAAATGCTTTTTGTCATAATTAAAGTTTAAAAAGGAATTACACCATTCATTCATTCTCATTCATTCACTGTGTTGCCATAAGCGTAGTCATTTCCAAGTTACAAGAGATAATAAGTTAAATAGTTAACCAAAAGTATGTAATGAAAGTTTTAATTTGTTTTTAATTTTCTTACCTATTACGTTTACCTGTGCTGTAGGTAATCTCTTGCTTTCCTTGGATAAGGTTTTTCGCCTCCGGCGCCTACTCCTAGTGTGTTCGAGACAGGATAAATGGAAAAGGCCCTTTGAAGAAAATTAACTCATAATATTAGAAAACAAAACAAAGGTATAAACGAAGTTCATGTCACAGGAACTAACTTTAGTGTATGGAAATAAGGCTGATAATGGTGTCAAAATATGTTGCGGAAACGCAAATGGATACCGAGTTCTACCAAAGCAGTCGACCGGAGATAATTTTATTAGAATTGAGTTCTTTAATTAGGCTGTAATTTCGTGCTTGGCTCTGTTTGCTACCGTATCGTCCCCCGCGGTGTTTTGTACAAATAGTGTTATTCTAACCATTACAACTACACATTCCTTCCTTCGCTACTTAATTTCTAATTGGGCGTAATTTTAGACACGTGCCTGGTTACTGCGGCATGAAATATTCCGATGGGGTTCTGTAGTTATTAATGAGCGTGTCTTGAGTAAATGTTATCGGGTTTATTAGCGAAACGCGCTGTTTATTCAAGCGTGTTATGTTATGAAGCAAATTGACATTACTAATTTATACTAAATTCAACTTTATTTTTGTTATACTACGCCCACTAGATTGCAAATGAGCAATAATTATTCTATGCTTAACTAAGTGTAACATCATTTTTTATTAGTATTTTGAAGTGTTCACAATAAGCGACGTCGTGTTGGTTGTCATGGTTTGTTTTGTTTTCAATGGGTATAATGAGCGATGGACCAATGGCGTGTAATGTTTTGTGAGCGCATCTCAATATCACGTTTTCACTCATACACTTTTGTATAGCATAGAAATTGGTCCAGACGTGTAAATACAATTGTGTGCAGTCTAAACGACCTATTTTGACCCTTATGATCTTAAACTCAAGTGACACGGCGTTTTTGTAAATAACCTTGCGTTATTAAGAGATAATGTCAGTAACCTCGTTCATACAAAGACGCGGTGACTATGACCGTCGTACCTTAGGGACTTACGATTTAATGTTTTTGGAGTGTATAGTACAATTCTGAGCTTAACGATGCTAAAATATAGAATTTATTTTACACGAACAATTCTTTCCAAAGTGCTAAGAATTGATGAGCTATAAAATTTTCTGAGTGATTTTATATTGTTCTCTCTACACTTTAGATGAATTGAAAAATATTGAGCACATTCTTTATATCTTTTATTTTTTCAATATCAATTTTTAAATTATTTGTCCATATGGTTATTTTGATAAATATTTTGTTCACGGCATTTTTAATGATAACAAAGCGTCCGTTTATCATTACTTGTATACGCGGATGCATGAGCGGAAATATTTTGACCACATAATGCAAGTTAGCTCTACGAGTAGGGTTCCCAACTTCGCCGAATATTTTAGGACATCTTGCTTTATGAATATGCAGTTATTTTCCTACGAAAACTTGTAGAGTCGTCTATTTTCAAAAATTGTCCTTTTTAATTATGTCAAGATTACTTTAATCACAAATATTGGTCTTGTCTTATTGATAAAACTTTTTTCCATTGTTCTCATTGTTGCATAAATATCCTTTGAAATATAAACATGGAAAGATTCGTTTTACACTATTTCTAGATGTTCTGTAGTTTGTATGGGCTAGCTAATCCCAATAATCATTGTATGCCTGGCAATCCTACCTGACAGTATCATATAGCACCGACAGCGTACGCAAGACCGGCGTGGGTCACGACATTGTATCGGGTTACCTGTCCCGCATTATTCTCAGCTATTCACCGTGTAAAATGCCTTTGTGTGAGACACTTGCGTTGGTGGTGCCGTATGAACAATATTTTCTGCACGCCCATACTCATATTTTTCATTTTCATTAAGCTAATACAGTCTATCTCTTTGTACACCTTGCATTTTGCAACTACTTTGAATTTAATAACAAAGTTTGTTCTTTGCTTTCATTATGAAATGTTTGCTTTAATATTTGTTGAGAGTTTGAATAATTTTAAGTTTTATGAAAATGGTTTCGTATCTACGTTTGTTAGAACCGAAATTTCGTATTTTATGGAATGAAAATCTACAAAGACTTTTAGGATAACAGAAATACGAATTCTAATTTCGTTTTACTTTAAAAAAATAAAATTTATATCTAATTTTGGGTTTTATTTGGCACAGAACCCCAAACCTATCAGTATACAAATGTAGATGCGTAGGTACTTACGATATGACTTCTTTTGTTGGGAACACACCCCGAGGTACCCCGAGTTGGCGGGGGCTCGAAAACCTGTTTTCGATATCTTATACGAGACAACAAAAGCAGTGAATTTTGTTTGTATTCTGTATTATTTAAGAGATATCTTAATTTATCTTTAAATCTATCCTAATAGTCGCATTAATTACGTTTATTCATTATGTATACAGTTATTGAATGTTATTAAAACCTTGTTTTTTAATCATGACTCTGCGACAAATAAAATATAATCAAAGGAGAAAATGTCTAGCAGCAAAACAATAAGAAATAAATAAACACTCTTTATATTGTTTATTTAATCCAGACTGCTTGTGTGACGCGATAATAAAGCATGTTACCTTAGTAGCTGCTGACATGTTGACGTTAAGATTGAATTATTTATGAGGGGAAATTTCATTCTGTTCAACGGGCAACCCTTCAAGTGAACCGACAAATTTCCAAGTTTATTAAATCTTCAGTAGGAATATTTAAATACGCTCATATTTATATAGCCTAACGTAATAAATTATGAATATTTAATTAACTTTAAACACACAGAAGAATAAGAACGTATTTTATTAATTGTTGTCCATTTTTCCGTCGACCCCGCCCTATATTAACTTGAAACCGCACCAAACCTAATCAATAATTCATCAAAGCTACCAAACTTTGAGGGCTTTGATTAGAGTATATAAGTAATTAAAGTACGAGAGTTCGGAATAAACAAAAAAAAATACACTTTTCTTTCTCATAATATATTAAATACAAAGCGCTATGTTTGCGTGCCTATGTGAATATATTTTATTGGCGTTTATTTAATTATTTTTTATAGTATAGCAAAATATTTGTTTCAAATCCTTCTGTTTAAGATACCGCAATGATTGGTACATGTAATGTTATCCTTGCGGTAACTTAACGTTTATTTCCTAGATTGTATATTAAGTAACCAACCTACCTTACATCTACAAGCAATTATAAATGATTGCAGTGTTATTTTTATTACATGAAGTAAGGCATCGGTGCATTGTACCGGATACGTTATCAAAATAATTTGCCGCTCGCATTTATTATTGTGTAAAGCAGTTTATACACATTTGCGTCCGTATGAGAATATGTCAATATTGGCATCCGTATGTGTTTTCGAAAATAAATACATACATAATATCATTCCTATATGTTTATTTTTTAAATCTTTGGGCATATATAATATCATATATATTATGTTAAAGAGGTTCTAGTCGTCATTTATTAATATAAAATGCCATTAAAAAAGAACAAAAACTTACACTTATTATTTACATTTAAGAATATAGTGCTGTGCATATCAAGTAATGGATAGTGCATATAGTCCGTAATGATATACGCCCTCAAAAGATAATAGCGCGACTATCAGCGGAACAGTTAGTGGCGAAATGAGCAAAATTCGTTCCATGAGCGAAACGTCCGATGTTAAAATTGCTTCCTTCTCGATAGTTGTATGTCTGTTTGTAGCTTTTTTTGTAAATACATACATTGTATAATCACCGCTAGTAACAGTTACAGTATATTTTTATTAAATAAGTATTTTTAGCTAGCTATATTATATACTGGTATTTACCTTAATCTGTAATCTTTAATTCATAAACTTTTAATTTCTTAGTTCATTTTAAAATTGATCCAATTAAACCAGCATTACATTTATTGTGAATCTAGTTACATGATTTTTTACTCGAAATATTAATATTTTTAAGAGAATTTATTTTTACCCGCAGTATTTATTATTTTGAGTGTTTTTTCCAGCTTACAACTTCATTGCTTTCATCCGTAATTTAATTTGTAATTTCAGTTTCTCTAGTTTATAGTTAACCTTGTATGTTGGCGATTTTTAGCTCTAGGTTAGTTAATTTCAGCTCACAACCCTTGCGTAGTTGTATGTTGACTGGGGAATATGAAGCTCTTATTATGCAATCCTGACTTATAATATGTAGATACACATACCTATAATATTATGTGTAATAATTCCTGGCAAAGGTTTTGTTACAATCCTAACATCCTTATTATTGCAAGCAATTGTACAATTCAGAGATTTATATGAAAATAATATGATATGTTTTTAGGATTAATGTTTTTGTCTGTGGGATAGCTAGCTTGTGTGTGATATTATTGTTCAATGCTGTAGGTGTTACTTGATTCTATAAATAATGTAAGTAAAACTGATACCTTTTACATGTTTCTCGTTTGCTTATTACATAGAACGAGCGAGAGGTAAATGTATTGTCATTTTAGATTACAATATTTGTTAAAACAAGTTTTATGTAACAATGCACACGGAATTAACGTTAAGCATTAAGTACGCACGGCTCAGAATTTATTCTGCCAATACTTACTAATATGTAGTCACGAGATAATTATATATGTAAACGGTTTACACAATTGTGTGTATAACTAATCTGATAGTTATTACAATTGTTATAATCGTTCAATTATATGGGTGCATTTAAAATGTAGATACTTAACAACCATATAACAAATTCTACGTCCACACAACGTAATTGATCGTTTATATACACAAAATATACATACAATACAGTAATTTAATGTGCGGAAGTTTCGTTTGAAATAATTCACGCACTTGTAAGCTTTGCAATTAGGGTTGATAAACAATTTTCATGCAAGATACATCAATTTTATTATGGTAAGAAAAAAATTATGCTAAATCATCGAGTTCGTTATTCAAGTAAAAATTACCAACTTGTTCATGTTTTCTTGTAATAAATCCTAAAGCGCTAAATAAGAGTAATATACGCTATGAAAGTGGTAAAAATGACAAATTTGTAATTGTATTGGATGAATAATTTGTTAAATTCACTCAAATTTTTACTTTTAGAAAAAAATGTCGAGTGACAATACTTTGAGGCCCAATCTGGCAACCCTGTTTATAATAGCGTTGGCAATATTCTGTCACGGTTGCCTGTCAATATTTTTCTCCCGCATTCCAGGGAAATATTGAATTATTTTGCCGCCCCGCCTACTGACGGCAGTGCACGTACAGAACAACCGGTACAAGCGATTCGATTACTTCCTATGTTCTTACAAGTTTTGCTTCAATCCCCTATCTACGAATGTGAAGATAAAAGTTGGTAATCACATTATCAACGATATTGTTTATTATGAAATAATAAATACGTGTGCGATTTTCTACTTACTTATAACATATCTTAGATAAATATTCTTTTTTAATAAGTCGATCAATCAATTTCATAAGTTATTTAGGTGTAAAAACATCGATTTTTTAAATAATATTCATGATTTTGTAACAAAATTAAGTAGAGTCTTGTTTCGTAACGAAACTTAATTTAGTTTTATTTACTTTGAAACTCGAGACATGATTGTCAAAAGGAAATTGTATCTACTTAATATTCTTACTAAGAATACATTTTTGCTTTTACATCGTATCAATTTACCTACTACCAAGAAAAAGTAGATACAAGCAATAGAAGGAATTTGTAAAGCAAATGAAAAACTAAGACATGTTTTATTGAAGTAAGTTCTTATAGTTTTCAATGTTTGTTAAGTGGAAGATTAATTAAGTACTTACCGTCTTAAATGTCTAATCTGTTTACTGCCAGTTTAATCTAATATCATAGTTTTGAAAAGTTTTCAAATTAGGTTATAATATTTACATAATTATATTTTGTAATATTTTTCAGGCTGTGATTTATTGGTACATTTCTCGAATAGTACTCTGTCTGCCTTGTTCTGCAATCTGTGTTTTCTTTTTTGTCATTTAGATTTCATTAGCGATGATTCAAAAATTTTCAGACAATAAGAAATAAATAATTGTAAATATTCAAATTAAAATATTCCTATTATATTAAAATTGAAATATGTTATCGTTTTTTTTTAAGATTCAAGTGGCAACCGATGGTAAGTGGCCACTGCCGCTTATTAATATCTGTAAACAGCTTCAAATAGAACAGTACTAAGATGGTTACCTCATATGAAACTGAACCAGAAACCACAAAGAAAAATCTTTTCTTCAATCAATATCTTGCAAATTAATCACCTGTTGTATTTTAATGGCATTAACAAATATTGTTCATGTTGGTTTGGTAGATATATTTTACTTATAATATAACTTTCTTTTACACTGGCTTTTCCATTAAAAGTTAAGCTAAATATTTTCATTCATATTCAAATACCGAATCTCGTAGAACAACTTGTATTTCTAAGAAAAGTTTTATGAGAACATAAAAGGTAATCTTTTCATCGATCCTCGTAACATTAGAATAAGTTATCTTTGATGTTATGCTTAAGCTAACTTGCTAAGTCATTGAGCGTCCATAAACTGGGAATATCAGTGAGTGAACTATAATGCAAAGCTCGAAGCGAGTGCATTTCGCCACCATCTCGTTTACAAATGCCTTTGTAGTGTGTGTAAGCGAAACAGAAACATGTAAACGTAAAGGCTTCGCTGAAGTTCGTCGGTCTAGGCTCCAAGCCGCCCGCCCGCCCAGTCGCTCCTAGCGCGCCGCCCTGTTCACAGTGTGACAGTGTATCATGATTTATTACTTTTTTATCACTTACTAATGTCACTGAACATAACCCTGGGGTAGCGAGTAAAGTTAAGTGTCGACACGTAAATGTTTTATGCTGTAGTGAGTCGGTGAGATATATTTTTTACAATCAGTTATCCGTTAAGAGTGATACCTGCTATATAACCGTTACGAAATCGAAGTGTAATTAGAATTGATTAATGTTGATTGCTTTGTTAATAATAAATACTTATCAAAACTAGTCGGTGCGAATTCTAATATTTAAAAGTATTTTGCGTGCATAATACTGCAAGAATAGGAGTTAATATTATTAGGATTTGGTACATCATTTGTGTAAAGTTAAAGGGACGATCTGATATCATTTGCGTGTATGGGTCGTAATAACCCTTCAATGGTTCATTATAACGTAATCGTGACACGCAACATGACCATACTCATTGGACTCATACATATAATAAACAGATATCCCTCTGTAATAGTGTGGCTTATGTGTATTTCTTGTTATTGGGATTCATTGTATGATAATGTTCTTTATTTCGATTTATATTATATAAATGGCATACAATTTGGAGTGAGTCATAACAATTGCAAAGAGATAAAATATGATTACAATAATAATTCTCATAATTTGTAACAGAATTTATCAGATTGATAATAATGATTCATTATCTTTAACTTTAAATTGTGTTATTCTTTCCTACTATTTTAGATTTACATGGTAATAAATATTATTACCATGTAATTACCATTATTAATCAAAACACCTATAAATTAAATTAAGGTTTTCAGTATTTTAAAATATTCATAATTATTCAGAATACAATACTCAATCTTTGATCTCTAAACTTTCTGCTTTCAATTAAGTGAATATTTTTTCTCTTTAATTATTAATTATCGCAAAGTTTCTCATTAAGCTAATTTAAAAATTACCACGAAAAACGCAATTAGGATTTAGCATTTTTTTGTTGGAAATGATGTAATTTGTTTAAGCGAAGGGGTGAATTTTCGTCTAGAGTTTTCCCTTCTGCATCTGCGTCACGCACTCTGTAGCCGGATGACGATTCTCCACCTTCAATTGTTGTTCAGAGGAAGGGGTGACACCCTTGTATGCACGTATCTCCATTCAAGTGGAAGCTCTGTTATTCATACATACTCCAGCTCTTTGTACCCTCGGCACAATTTCGTTCGTTCGAATTTTATCGAGGCTTGCAGACAATATTTTTTGGAAATACTGCCGAGTTTGCTTAAAGATTAAAAGGAGTACGAATTTGTTATTGATACACAATGTAAATATTACGTAAAAAAATTAAGACTATTTAGAAAGTTAAATTGTCAGTTAACTAAACATTTCAAAATAACAGTGAGTTCCACTGTTATTTTTGAAATTTTATATAACCAGTTATGTAGGTATGAATATAAAAATAATTAAACAAAATGTGTAATTTAGACCTAAACTTTAATACTTAGGTATATGGTATGTTCATAAGTGAATGATATAACCCTTCCCTTTCCCTCGCCACGGCTCAAAATTACCCCACGTAATAATTATGGGCTAAAACATTAGGGTGGGTTTTTTTCTTTATAAATAATTTCGCAGTCTCGTGCGTTAGGGGAGTTTATGTAAGAATTGTAATATTGCGAAATAATATTACCATATTCGCTTCGGGTATTTTTTTTACATTTATCCATATTTTAGCTATATTTTACTAATGCAGACTTTATATTATTCACTTTGGCATTCACCTGTTAGTGAGTGATAAGTTATTTAGTTATTTAGTGATAACTTATTGGATAAGCGAATCTCTCTTACTACGCCCTTTAAACAAGAACACAGCAATTCTTAAGATTGCCGTTAAAAAGAAGCTGAAGTGGAACCACAAAAAATCCCATCATCTTAAAAATTAAAAAAATATGATGTAGTCAACTTCACATTTAAATCCCAAGAGATATGATAATGAAACGTCGATAGGTTTGGACATGATAACAACTCGATTACAACGAATTCGATTGATCCACAAGCGATTATTATTTGTGTTACGGGAAATATTTTTTTACATAATACCTGTGATAATACCTATCTAAAATGCATGACACACAAAGGGAAATCAAAAATGGATAAATATTTTATGTACCTAATCAATTATGTGTACGTTTGATGTAGAATTTTTAAAAACGTTGTTTTTCTTTTGTTACAGTTTACGGCGTGGGTGGATGCCGTGATATTTGTGTTTAGTCTAGAAAACGAGATTAGTTACAACACTGTCTCTAATTACTTCAATAAAATGTCCCACTATAGGAATTCTGCAGAAATCCCTATAATACTAGTTGGAACTCAAGGTGAGTTATATCGCTAATTTATTATGTTATGATGAATATATTTTTAATACTATTAACATTCATGTATAAAATATTCCCACCCATGTAATAGGTCAGTAATATTATTCAAACGTCTTTCACACATCACACGTAGCCTTGCGGTAAACACCTTTGACCTTAGAGAGAAAGTGTTTTGGTCGATTATACCACATTACGTGCGCACGTGTTGATGCCTCCGCTGAGTTGTTATGAGACCGTCGATTAACATATTATAATTTCTGTCCGTGTTTCTAATAGATTATTTCCTATTTAATGATCTGTTACTCCTCCAGATGCCATAAGTGAAAGCAGCCCGCGCGTCGTGGACGACAACCGTGCTCGCAAGCTGTCGAATGAACTCCGAAGGTGTTCTTATTACGAGACGTGTGCGACGTATGGCTTGAATGTCGAACGAGTGTTCCAAGACGGTTAGTAAAACGAATACGTTTATTTTTTTTCGCTCAGATGATGTCATTCCAATTGTACTTTAAATTTGCTCGCCGGATTCAGTATTTCGTTACTAATCTATTTTTAGACACTCCATTCATTTGTTTATGCACATTCCCTTTAACTTAATATTAGATAATTCAGAAAGTGAAAATTGTGATATGCATACATATTTTAGCGTCAATTTATGGAAAAAAAAATATGACACCAACATTATACATTTTAAGAAAACATAATTAAAAAGTCACTACTACTACATAATGAAGTAGGAAAACGCATCACGACGAACGGCAGTACTAAAATTAATTCAACTGATTAAGCCGATCAATTACATAATATCGTTTTTCTCGCATTCGTATGCACGGATCATTTTGCGTGACGCTGCGTGAGTTGCGTCCCCTGAATGAAGATATTAGATAGCTCGTGTTGCTACGCATGGGGAATTCTGTGCACCGCAGTGGTAACACCGGACCGGCGGTGCGCGGTCGTACGATTCGTACACTCAAGTTCGTTCATCGTTCCACATTGTTTACATCTTTTGAGGCGGACGCCGTTGAATGTCACCGGCATTCCATCTGTTGTTGTGTGTTATTCAATATTATCGTGGTATTTCTGAATGGCGAGATGGATAAAACGCTCATTTTCAAATCGAACATGTCTCCGATATCGAGCCTGAGACGTCGGAGTTCATGTTACAATATTCAAAGAGCTGAGGAGCGCGACCGTCGGAAATCGGCTAAATTTGAATGTGCGTGTACATTTACCGTTTATTAAAATGTATTGTTACCGTGTTTGGAATCGGAATAGTGTTTAGAATGTTATGCGTTTTATAAATTGGTGGTATTTGTGTGCCGTGGTGATTTTATGTGTGTTGTTTTCAGCGTGTCAGAAGATCGTGGGCACGAGACTGTCCGCGTCCTCCCAGTGTTTATCCGGGGGATCCAGGCCCGTGACTCCTCAACCCTTGGCGAATTCTCCAAGCCACAACCATTCTACTTTCCTTTATAAGGTAAGATACGTATTTGTTTATTTATCATTAAAAAATATTACAAAATTCTGAAGCTTATTTCGCAATTTATAACAATCTTTTGTCTGTTGTTAATTCGCGTGTTGTTTTTATCTAATTTTATCTGAGAATTCTGATTCTCGATAGCAAGTATGACTACTACAATATATCATGCTAAATAATGATAAAAATATTGATAGTATTGAGAGAAAAAGATCGTAAATAATTATTTGTATGTGTCACAAATATTTAAGCTGAAATTATTATATTGTAGAGAGTCGATAAATTAAATAGGTTTATGTCAACCTGTAGGCTCCAGTGCCTACCAACTTGCAGTTCTGAGGCCTAAATCCCTCTCTCTAAGAGACCTGAGCTCAGCTGAGGTACAATAATGAGTTGACAATGAAATAGTTGAACATAGGTTGACTAGTTATAGATTGAGGTAGGAAGTTTTTTAATCTATCTGTCTTCGTAAAGTATTCTTTTATAAAATATTTTCACGTACCTACTACTAATCTATGTTGCTGTTTGTAATATTCCTCTCATTATATATTTCATGGGTTGTAAACAATAATCATACCCCGAACTTCGTACTCCTTTTGCCACTAAAGTCTGACTGTCAGGAATCAAATCAATTTCATACAATTTGGAAAAAACACTAGCTCTTTCACATAGTTATCATATAACTAGTGTCTGACCGTAGCTTCGGCTTCGGCCACTTTCGGAAACCTTCAGCTTCGGCTGAAAAAGGGCCGAAGTATTGGCCAAAGCCGAAAGTTTCTAAAAAGCGCCGAAATTTAACACTGTCACAAATCCGGGAGATAGTGACGGAGATGTTGAAGCTCAACAAATAGCACACTTACGGCTAATGGCTTACACAGCCATTCGTAACAGAAATTTAATTATTTCGTAATGATACAATTTTTGACACGATGCATAGTAATTTTAATCAGATCTAGAAGTTATTTATTTAAAATTAAGATAAAAAATCGTGTCTTTTAACTAGTCAACATTAATTTTAGCCAATCTGAACCTGAATTTCTTAAAGTTTTCAAACCTTCGACTTCGGCTTCGGCCAAAGGTACAGTGATTGCCGAACAATCGGCTTTGGCTTCGGCTTCGGCCAGAATTAGACCTTCGGTCGGACATTACATATAACTGAAGTACTAACTGTTGCTAACCCACATTTGCAAGTTCTAAATTGAGTCCTATTAATGTTGCCGTTAATCAATTAATTGGGCCACTGGCCAATGAATATTGATATCAATTTACATTCTATATTTAGCTCACTCCTATAAATTTTATATACGATCAAGTTAACTGTCAGGACTACAGAATCCCTACGTACAATTAATTTTCTCATTTAATGTATAGAAGAAAATGCAGTTATACTATATGCACTATACTCCTCTGCTAAAATATATTACATGCTAGTATTAACCCGCAGCTTCGCTCGCGCTCATATACATTCACGCAAAGAGGCCGTAGGTACATTGTAGGTATAAAAGTTAGTTTTCTATCCCTCGGGAATAGTATTACTTTTGTGTCCTTTTCCAGACCCCCGGCAATGTGTGTGTGCAAAATTTCATAACAATCAGTTGAGTAGTTAAAGCGTGAAGGCGTTACAAACAAACAAACAAATAAATAAATAAACGGATTTTCGCGTTTATAATAATTAGGATGATAATGTGGTTCTGCTATCCTTGATTGTAAATGGAATTAATACACCCAACATTGATGAGAAAAAGTTCTTACATTCCTTTTATAATGTAATCATGTTACAATGTAAGTGTATACCATAATAGAAGAAAAATAATATAATGGGAGTATTCTCACGGAGCCCCCGTAAAGGCTTTGCAGAGGTACAGGGCTACGCGGAGCACTTTTTGAGAATGGCTGCTGTGCACTTTGAGAATAATAGCATTCCTGTTCTACTTAAGTAACTCAACTATGCTTATTTTTAATAGGCAACAACCATTTATGCATAATGACTGTGTCTCTTCTTATTTATAGACTGAAAAATTCTAATAAAATATATTAACTATTAAGTTAATTTTAAAAGAGCACATTTTCTATCTAATTATGTACTGGCATTGAGCAATCCAGTTTCTATTTGTCA
>DWPV01001110.1:0-22436 GCA_018251915.1 Urbanus proteus proteus | reverse complement strand
ATGTAGCGATCGATTTTATACCTAACACGATATCATCTGGTTATGAAAGTAAAATTTATAAGTGTCAGTGGTATTTTAGGAAGTAAAATGTTACTGTTTTGGGTATATAATGTGAGATAATTATAATAAATACAAATGTTTGAAGTTAAGTTTGAGTTTTAAGGATTTGGGAAAAGCCTCCAGTTTTATTTTAAATCGGTACGAGCGGCGTCTCTATATTTCTTGTCTTTATTACCTGAATATCGGTCTCACAATATGACTAGATTTATTTAACAAAAACTGATATCATTCGATAATTATATCTCTCTATTAGTTGCTTCCCTCTACCGATCAGAATTAAATCACTATCACTATCACTACATAGTATAAAACAAAGTCGCTTTCAGCTATCCGTCTCTATGTGTATGTTTAGATCTTTAAAACTACGCAACGGATTTTGATGCGATTTTTTTAATATAGTGATTCATGAGGAAGGTTTCTATATAATATAATGCCGGCGAATCCGCGGGCATTAACTAGTAGTAAATAAAAGTAAATTAGATTTATTATATAAAAAAATACCTACCGAATAAAAATCGGAGCAACAAATTAAATCAGGAAACGTGCCTCAATATCCACAAAGAAATTAATTTCATGTTTCCATTCTGGTTATTTATGAGTCCGTAAGCAATAAATGTATATCGATAACATGTATTTGCGTACGGTCGTTAAGACCGTGGATTTATCTAAAAAGAGGAACAAAAATGTCCCGGGTTAACCCTGCCGACGTCGTAAAGACCCGATCGGGGCTTCGGGCAGAGCGACAACAAAAATACTTTATTTATATGCTAATGTAATTTATATGATGCTTAATGTCTCATGGATGGTAACGCACGACTTCCATTCTTTTCGCTAAACCGGCTTTACTAAAAGGGACTGTATGTTGATGTTTAGAGTAACTAGTGTCGTATGTCGATACGCTTATGAATGCGCGGTAGGAACTCCCAACCCAGCTTCCTTGGAGGCGGTGGGAGGGAAGCTCGGAATCAATAAAAATACGCGAGAAGCGTTGATTATACAACGGGAATTTGGTGGGAAACAGTCTTTCAATAACGCTCAGGCTTATATAAATGAAAATGTAACGTTTATTGCATTACGATACGATATTGTTATTATTGGGTCTGTTATTAGTAACTCTTGTAAGTTATTTTGTAGGAAAAAAATGTTATTGCAAATTAAAATGTCACGAAAAGCAAGACTGAAAAAACGAAACTAGGTATACATAGGTACTTTACTTTCGTTATAGGTTACGTTTCGCTTCGTTTTAGGTTATTAACGGGATGAGATAATATATAGCATTTCAAATTTTTATAGTTCATATTATGTTACATATATTTTCCTATGTATATTAAATTTGAATTCAAAAATTTCTGTGTCTATATTTCGTCACGACTAGTCAATTCAAAGGAAGGAAACGTCTGTCTATTGTATGCAATAATCCTGAGTAGATATTACAGACCACTCCAGGACGAACTAAAATAGTTTTGAAGTGACAAAAATAATAAAAAAAATTTTTGATAGGTGCAGATATACATATACCTAAGTCACGTATATGCGTCATTTGAATTTAGTCTTCAGGGATTGCCGTAACCCTTTTTATGTCCCACTGCTGGACACGGGTCTTCTCCTTCAACTGAGAGAGACTTGCAGCGTAGTCTACCACGCTGCTGCAATGCGTTTTGGTGGAGGGAATACGCATAGCCGGATTAACCATAAGGCAAAGTAGGCAATTGCCTAGGGGCTCACGTCCAAAAGGGGCCCATACACGAAAAAAAAACGCAAATTTCAAACAAAAAATACAGCTGAATTAACAACCTCCTCCATTTTTGAAGTCGGTTAAAAAAGCAAAGGGCCCTGAGTATCGACCTGCCTAGGGCCTCTTACAGGGTTAATCCGGCTCTGCGTGACACCTAAAGCCAGTACCACCTTCTAGCCGGAGATATAATTTTGAACGGCTTCGGAAATTATATCATTCACTCATACTACAGTTTGAAAGTGACACCTAAAGCCAGTACCACCTTCTAGCGGGGATATAATGTTGAACGGCTTCGGAAATTATATCATTCGGTCATACTACAGTTTGAAAGTGACACCTAAAGCCAGTACCACCTTCTAGTGGAGATATAATGTTGAACGGCTTCGGAAATTCTATCATTCGGTCTCATTACTGTTTGGACGTGACACCTAAAGCCAGTACCAGCTTCTAGCCGGAGATATAACATGTTGAACGGCTTCGGAAATTATATCATTCGGTCTCATTACTGTTTGGACGTGACACCTAAAGTACCAACCGGAGCCTTCCATCTTTTTACTGTGGCACCGGAGCCGTAAATATCGATAGTTGAAACTGTTGTCCACTGACTACATTAAATATCTCGATATTAACCGGAAGTAAAACTATGCCAACACCTATAATAAATCTGTCTCATACAAGTTCCGATGTCAACTTCCGACTGTTCGCTTAAAGTTATACATATGTTGATAATAATGCCTCCAGCTGTGAATACTAATACTACAGTAAGTTCTGACACTTCTGACACCTACAAGTACCAACACATCCTAGTGTCGCTATTAAAATGTATGTTAGTAAAGATTGATGTCATAATAAAGACGTCTGTAAAATCTGCATCAATCTATGTTGGGACTCACATCTGCTATCCACTGGAAACTTAATGTATACTAGCTTCTATCAGTTGTACACGGCCACCAGCAATCAGAAAATCTGGCACTGACTATTGCTGGGTAGATACGTTGTCTTGCACACCCATATATTATCAATTTATTAGCAACTAACTCGAGAGTCACTAATATACTGATCGAAACTTCAGCTGCCACCTGAAATTTAATTGTTAAGTTGGTCCTATGTATTCAGTAAATTGTGATAGTCTTTGCCAATAAAGTAAACATTCACTATTAAAATATGACCGGAATGCTTCTAATTTGGAGGCAGGTTCAAACAGTAAACATTCAACAGTTCAACAGTCAAAATTCATGTAACGATCACATCACACGAGCACATAATTAGAGTGTAACAGATCATTGTAGTTGTTAGTTGTGTGTTTGACATTTGCAGCTCCTAAAGGTAATTTATATAATTTAAAAATGGTAAGCGCATTTCCAGACTTGTGAAGTATACTCATGGAGTAATACGGTGGTTTGTAAAAACTGATTTCGCTTGGTAGGTAAAATATTGATACTATTTTATCTTCTGTTTTGAGCTGTTTTTCTGGGTATGATGTTACATATAATATCTACTTAGTGCCATTTCATTAAGAATTTCTATGCAAAAATCCGTACAGCTAGAGCAAACGGTGTTGGCTACATGCACCGCCTATTGAAAAATTATTGTACTGATTTATAAAAGTTTCATTGCAATTGGTTTAATGGTTTAAAAACGTTTTCGAGATGAACAAACATACATAAAAGAATTAAAATGTTATTCATAAAAAGGCGTTACATATAATATATTTGATTTATTGTGTGAGAGGTTATTTTGTCCATGTAGTCATTACCCCGCTCATATTGTTTTGTTTATGAGTGATAAACGCCAAACATAGATAGATACATGTTTTATTGTATTGTATATTATTTGTTTCTATAGATGATACCTATAAACTTGATTTATGATAGATGTAGATTTTGTTTAAATATTTTGAGGTATAAAGGTACGTGTTTGGTTTTAATTGATTAAATGAAAAATATTATATACAAGGTGTCTCCGCAAGCAGGGTGGTGACCATTATAGATTATAAAAATGATCTAAATATTGTTTTTATGTAATAATTTCGATTTCAAATAGGTATATGTATTGCTAATATATTTAAAGGTGGAACAATATAACTGAAATGTAATTTAAATTTTTAATTCAATATTATTTTCGTATATTTATAACATATTAAGGATAATAATAAAAATATTATGCAGAATTAATCTCTGTAGTACTTTTCTATACATATACCACCCTGTTTAATTTCTTTAGTTAATTAGGGACATCCTGCATATTGCCTGTGATATATTTTGATTTGATGTGAAATCCTTGGAAATTCGTAGAAAATTGAATTGTCTACATTTTAATTCTCATTAGTGTATTCAGAGAAAACCTTTTACGGATAAGGTGACGATTTAATTGTTCAATAGAAGTATAATATGGTATTCTAAATAGCTAGGTTTAATTATAGATAAATTACAGAATTCATAGAATAGTCATATGAATATACACGCTCGTTTATAGTAAAATTGAAATGTTAAAAAATATGTTATTATTTCAATTTTCTTATAAAATACTATCTAGCTTACACTTTGATCATTTTACAAAATGGGAATATTTATTTGTTCATAAGGATTTTTATAGATGTTGCTTTGTGATTTAATTGTGACGTCACTAAAAATACATGAATCAAACATTGCATAGCACTGTGGAGTACTACAACAAAGGTCTTGTGGAAATATTTGTAATATTCAACATGTTCCTAGCAATACTTTGATTATGAACAAAAATATATTCCCTCTTTACATACCCCTTATATCTATAACACCTAGAACTTGTTATGACTCACATTTTTGTTGATATAATACTATGCCTACATGTTTAGCGAAATTGTTAAACTTTCCGTACATTATTTGTTATTGTGTGAAACATGTTAGTTTGTAAATAATAGTAATAAACGCCCTATTTATTATGCGGGCAATTTTATTTTTCGTGTTTTTTCTAACCGAGAAGCTTTATACCCCTATCCCTTTGCCATATTAAAATTTATTGTTATATTATAACGCCTTAAATATACCTTTTCTTGTTTGTGTTTATTTTTATTTGTGTCTTTCAAGTTTTAGAAGTGAGAAAGAATATAATCAATATCTAAAATATACAGACTACATAGGGATATAGGTACATAGTATATTTTATTAGTTTTATTGCAGTTTTGCAGATATGTGGATAACATATTTTTAAAACAAGAATATTTACACATGGGCACACAATATTGTTACAACTCTTTATATGTGTATAATCAAACAAAATAATTATATAATACAGTATTCCATAATATTATCCTACTGATTATTCAATACTAAAAATATATTTCCGTAGATATGATTTGATGATTGTCTTGTAAATATTTACTTTAGTAATTAAAATGTTTATTCATATTTTCTATGTACTCTATAATTCATTTCGTGAACTTTGGAAAAAAATATAATTGTTATATGTAATGAAAATAACTATGAATATCGGTAAGTATTCCACCTAGCAGGAAAAAGAATAAAATAGTTTATTGCAACAAATTTGCAGTCACAGGATTTTTGCTTTTGGTTAAATATTTGAAATTAAATGCTAATGGGCAACATAAAATACTAAATTACTCGTATAATTTAAAATGAAAAGGACGAACAATTTAACAAATCGGAATGCATATTAAATTACGTTATAATATTAAAATATAAGATAACGCGTGTTTGAAGACTTCAGTTTTATTCAATTTATTTGTAATTTAGACAATAAACATAAACCATTTTTGTTGCCGACGCAGAGTAGATTTGCAGATTTCATTTTTTTTTCATTCTTGGAAGTTTATAAACTTTTTTCATTTTCCCGCTCTTTTTACTATCAACTAGGGCGCTATCTATTGCATAAATTACGAATCACTTATGTCAACAGGTTTATATTTTTATTATTTTCAAATTATGTATCTATCAGTCAATAACATTAGCGCTATAGTCATATAAATAATTATATTAAAAACGATTATATACATTCAAGTTAGATTTTTATGTTACATTATCGAAAATAGTTTCCAAATAATATTACCCACATGCTACTTATTGCTTGATAATGGCGGACGGTCTCGACCAATCAGAAGCGAGGCGTGTGGAAGCCCGCGCCATCTTCGTTTTCAAACTCATCTCCATCGCGCCCGCCCGCTCACTCGATCAGTCAGTCTCGCGTCGGTTTGAGCCAGCCGTATACCTAACTTAAATATTTCTAGTAATTAACAAAAAATCAGAACAATCATGAGCACCAATGAAAATAACAGTGAAGTGGCCGTGGACAAGGTCGGCGACGAGAAAAAGGGAGACGCGAAAAGTGACCTAAAAGGAGCCAAAAGGGCAGCAGAGGTGAGTGCACATGTCAAACAGAATGTATTCATTTTAGTCGCTCGCCATTTTATTGAACGGTTTTACGTGCCACAATAATTATATTCCTTCCATTGGGATCTTCCACGTGTTCTATTCAAGTATATAGCCTGACTAGGAAACACTCAACCGGCGTATTTTTGGACGTCATTTCTGTCGAGTTACACATTTTAGCGTGCGTGAGGTAATCGATGAGTCAGTAGTTTTATACCATGTCCCTACGTTAAGATTTAGATATTCAAGTAGTGCGTTGTAGGATGAATTTACATACTTAGCAATTTCTAGCTTTGTTTACCCGTTTTCGATATGGAGGCATGACCTTGGCAGAAAAAAAACATGGCGCGGGAACGTACGCTCATGTCCTCGTTGATATGGATATTACAAATAATGTTGCAGACACGTTCTAATACGTTCCCTTGTGTGCTTATTATTGATTTTATTGCGTATCGTTAGCTATTTTTGACTGAGTATAGTCCGGCTTACATTCATGGTAGCGTGACGCTAGATGGTAACATGGCCGGCGAGCGAATGTCAATGTGTAGGTATCGGACTGTCATAGAACCGCACGCCGAGTAAAGTAATTTTATCGTAATATATGCGTGTTCATTTCTCAATACCTACGAAATTCAAGTATGATATGATGTTAAACAACAGAGCCGCCGTTTGCACAATTGTGCTTTTATTTTGGTAGCTAGTGGCGTTGCAAAGAGTAGTCAATGACCCGGCATTATTTGCATGTAGGTGTTTTGTATGTAGTTCAGACTTCCTTTGTTCTAATAGTGCCTAAACTATAATAAATTATGGCAGAATCGAATTGAGGGCATAAAATGGGCGGGAATCTCGAAAACAATCCGATATCGGCTTATGTTGTAGACTTTGTAGTAATGCGTACGCCGTCTCTTTCCCGCGAAGTAACCTAAATTCACGCTAACAAGCCCATGGCGTGTACAGTTACATACTTGTAGACGGTTTTACAATACCAGACAGTAATTCTCATGGTTTCTTTGTTGTAATAATACAAGAGCTTACCTGTTATTGTCGTTTTGGCGGTTTTATAGATCCAACGTCACGGCTCATGTTATGCGTGGTGAGTTGGTGATCATTTTCCGTTGGGAGTTTGTTACGGCAAAATGGGCCGTACGACGCCGGCTACGCTCAGTGCGTCTCTTTCCCTCTCACTAATAACCCACGCTTCTTTATTGTTACGAATCCTTGTCACCTGCGCTTCATTATCTTGCACGTAAGCCGTAACTCGGTTCACTACTTCCCTACAACATCGTCGATATAAGTAAACCGTCAACGGTTGTGGCATATAATAAAAATTGTAGTTGGCTTATGGCCAGTTAGTATTTGATATTTGATTGATTATTAAACACTGATAGAGTTAGTACATTTTTGTTTAGAAACAATTTAAAGTATTATTACTCACTTTTTACATATACCAGTGGTCGAAATTAGACTTATAATTCATAAACTTTCGAAAAAAAGCTCATCATTAACAAACAAAAAGGAAATCGGTTGACAAATGAGAGAAAACAATATGTTCATTACTTTAGTCTTGGCCTATTTATTTAAAGATACCTTTGATCTGTAGGAAAAAACAACAGAAGCGAAAAAGGCGCGAAAGGAAGAAAATGGCGGCGGCGATGATGAGGGTCACAGCGACGAGGAGGACTTTGAGGGAGAGGGAGAGGGTGAAGAAGACGACGACGAAGAAGTGGAAGGGGAGGAAGGAGACGAAGATGAAGACGAATTAGGGGAAGGAGAGGACGACGATCTCGAAGGTGAGGGTGGTTTGTATGGAGTACATAATGTGTTACATACAAATAAATAGTTGCTTTACTTATTTAATTATAATTAAAGAATTTAGTTTTCCAATGGTATAAGTCAGATTTAATTGAAAAGCCATATATAACAAAAAACTTGTTTCTAGCTTAGATTATATAAATACTTGTGTATAAAAACCTTATATATTAGCAGTTGGCGCGCAATAGTATGCGTGACGTAAAGTGCATTCGGGGTGCGTGATGTTTCACAGATCTTGAGTGTCGCGCGCCAAAACGACGGCAATTGAGTTTGTTATGAATGAAATAATTCTATTTCTATGTTGAAATTATTTTTACATATAAATTAGACGTACCGGAAAGAAGAGGCGATAACAGGTAACGGTAACAAACTTGGCCTCGACTAGAAATAAATCAATTTTAACAATTTCAATTTTTTTTTCAATTCGAACTTAGAAGAAATAATAATCCTTATACATAGTAAGTTTACTCAGAAGTACAGGTAGTAAACAGGTCACGCGCAAGCTAACAATTTTTGGCGTGAAGTAAAATCTAGTATATTAATAAAATCAAACGTCTGGGTGTGAACTCTGTCGCGACATTCTGATAAGGTGAAAATGATAAGTGTCTGTAATCTCGGACGGTCTACAAACAGAGTTGTCCGACATTATGTGTATCGTAAACCGCTCTTAGTAGGGGACTTGCTAATACTTTGCAGCTTGCGTCGGTCGCGGAGCTAGTTGCGATTAATCGCGTCGTTACAAGCGATACTAAGTGCTAAGATCCGCCCGTGGAGCATCCGCGCGAAGCACGCGTCTAGTCCCCATTTATGCGTTCCGCAAAACGAGGCGAATGTACCCCTACCCAACTGCAAGCAGGGGACTTCCGCTTACCCGTCCCTCTTTCATCCCCTCGAACGAAAAGCGACTGTGTGCCCATCATTGTGAATCGAAATTTGATACAACTGTTCTACCCATAGTCTTTCAAATAATTCTCAATTGTTCGTGCCAACTTAACGCGGAAACTTTATATTCTATTAGACGAAATATAGTTCGATAAATATCTGTTTATTTACTTAGAAAATTTAATCGATATATTAATAAAATTAATGATCGAATGATCCTCATTATAAAGTGATAATGAATGTCACCGTGCTCGGCTAAAATGCTATTCACGTTTATGCAATATCCATTTAAATTGATCGCTATTGCCATATGTTTGTACAAAAGCCCTTTTATACGCGAAGTATTAGACTCTGCCATGTATAGTATAAGATCTAGAGTGCAAGACAACATTCAGTATGCTATAAAAATAACACTAGTTTTTGGATCAAAATAATCTATATTCGCTTCTGGTCGGGTGGTAGTCATCGATCCGAACGTTCCTGGCTTTTGTCGCTAGGTGGCGGGTTTAAGACGTTCAAGTCTAAACTTCGCCGTTAGATTACGCCCTCCGCATCGTGTGGTAATGGGAATGCGCCATATTGACCTATTTGTCTAATTTTGGCACTAATTTTTACACCGGGTTGCTTGGATGTTCCCCGTATGCCTCATGTAAATTAATATTGCATTCAAACGTATCGCCTAAAGGTTTGTAAGTATGAAGTTTATACTAGTTTCTTTCCTGTTATATTAGTAGATGGTAATTATTTATTCTTCCTAATATTAGCGTCGTATAAAGGAACTTTTCAAGATGTTTTACACTAGACACCACACAATTTACAGGTACATATTACGAAGTACAATTTTTAAAGATTGTGACAATTGAAGTCTGTCTTAAAGGAAGTGATATTCCTAGAGGGTACAGTATTACTTACTTGTTATGTTAGTATATTGACACCAATAGCCAGCCTGCAAACTCGATCATATGAAGTTACTTGTGGTTTCGCCAGTAGTTCGTGTTCGAGGGAGCTAAGGCAATATTATTTATTTTGTCACACAGACACCCACGCTGCATGCGTGTATGTTTTTAAATATCCTGTGACAATTTTTTAAAGAAAAGTATTTTTATAATACTTCTGAGGTACTACAAACTTACCTTTTATTTACTTAACGACTTATACTGTGCCATAGCAATGAGAAGTACATATTTAATTTCAAGTTAAATTTATGTACGAATGTATATAGCGAATCATTAGCCTGTATTGAAACAACTTAGTGAGTAAAGTAGTAATTAAGCGCTTGGTATGTAGCTATTCGTAGAATGCGTCCTAATTTTAATGCACGTACACATTACTTATTTGACAAAACTTATCTAGATTTCATCAACACTGAAACAAAACCAATAAGTATCTCCTCGTACCGTATTTTGCACATTGTTACGAATTTCAAATAAGGTTCCGCCTCGGTCGTCTAGCTGTGTCTATGCGATCAATTTGATTGTCGCATGAATACAAAACGAACGGTGCTAATGGAAGTTTTGTTACCGAGTAGTCTGTCTGGCTTGCTTTTAACTTTTAGAGTGCAAGATCAACTTGTAATTCTTAAGTATCGTGATATTGCACGTTAGAGTACATTGCGAGTGATAGCACATTGTCGAAAGACTTTTAGGAATATTTTAGGAAAACAGTTGATATTACACGCGCACTACGGACAAAAATATGTTATTGGTTACATGCTGTGATAATGTACGATAACCTTCCATTCTATTTATTCGCTATTTAGACAATCTTTACTAATTCTGCGAATTCATTGACTCGTAATATTGAAATGTTGATGTGGAGCTGTTTGATTTTGACACTAGTTTTTGGTTCCAGATGAGGAAGTTGAAGAGGAGTTATTAGGCGAGGAGGAAGAAGATGACGCGTAATACGCCTCGTGCTTTTTATAAGGACAATGTCACAGTGAAGTTATTAGTGCACGTGACGGCCCGGACTGGCGCGGCCTCGCCTCGCCTCAACTGCTCCAGCGACCGCCACAGACCGACACCAGTGCCGCCAGTTGGGAACACGCGGGGCCGACATCGCTCCCACCAAAAACGGGTGCAGTTCTATTTAAATGACAAAAAACGTAATTAAGTCTAAGTTCAGAATGCAGAATTTTCAATTTTACACAATGTTTAAGTTAGGTACCCAATGTATCTTGCGTTTCACGGCTAGCTGCGACAATTATTAATTATAAGACTTAGTAGAATGCTGTTGAATTTTGTCATGAAATGTACAAATGTGTTTTCGAAAGTAAACTTATTCTAAGTGGAATCCACTCTGTATTTACCTGTGAGCCCAAATGGTGAAGTTGTGATATTTTTCTACGCAATAGTGTCTATCATGTTGTAACAAAATATAGTAATAAACCGGTATGGCTGTACTAATATAGAATAAGCGTTTTTAAGTCACAAAGCTCAATTCTTCATTTTCTTGTTGTTGATGAGAGTTTGTGTGTACATATTTAGCGTAAGTGAAGCCTGGGATTTTATAATCAATAATGTAACATAGTGTGATTATTGCATTCAGGTACACCTAGTTTGTTTTATTTGTTCCGAGCACTCCATACTTATCGTCGCGATCGGTTACTCCCTCACTCCGACGCCAGCTTCCGGAACGATTGATGAATTTTTAAACTGAATTAAATATGGACTGAATGAAATGAGAGTTAACGGGCCAGGAATCCGAAGCGGCGTCGCAGTGTTCCCGAACGGCCAGTAACCACCGCCGCAGACGAGACGCGTTCGTATTACGCGCGACAACTTTATTAGAAAAACATCACAATTTCGCCATTATCTCGTGCATTTCGCGCGCCCGCCGCCCGCTCCCCCAACGACTGATAAAGAGAGCGCGACGGTCGCCGCGCCGCGATAGCGAGGCGAACATCTAAAAAACCGGCCTGTAATTTTTTGTCCATAATATTGTTAATTAGGATAGAGCCTTCAGTTCGGTATTCCAGTGTTCGAGGTGTGGAATAAGAGATTCCTAGGTTAAAGTGATTTAGTATGTAGGTTGGTACGTTATATTTTATGAAGGGACGCCACGGGAGCGGCGGGGCGCGGCGCGGGGGGGAGCTCCCCGCCCGCGGCGCGCGTGGCCTCGTTCGATTTGCCGCGCGGCGTGGCTTCCCCGCGCGCCGCCGCCGCGCGCCTCCACCGCGACGCGGTGACGCGTTGTCGAGCGTTGAACATCGCCCGTCGCGCGCCGTCCATCGCCGCTCGCGCTCCCCGAGCTCGCCGAGCGATGTAGGACGCGCGGCGACCGATCGCTAACGCGCCGGCGTCGCCGTCTACGAGTTTTCATACTTCGTCGACTCCGTTTCCCACACTGCTGTCTTTCGCCGGGCGCCGGCCGATTCGATAACTACGCGATTGACTATTTTTTTACTCGATACCCGGCACCCAGGAGAGACGGCGGGGTGTTTCGAAAAGCATTTAGCGAGTAGCTCACCGTCGGCCGTCGGTTACCGTGGCGAGCGAACTCGTTTCTTTAGCAGCAATTGACGTTGAGAATAAAATTAAATTTGAATTACTTATACTCGTATATTATGATTTAATATCCGATCGTCCCGCCTTTCTTTTATGATAAGATTGAGCTGTCGCATATTGTGTACGATGTACGACTAATGTGAATACCTTAGTACGATTTATTTATTTGTGATGTTGAACACTATTGATTTTCTACAATGGACGAAATGTAAATACAACCGATTTTAAGTAAACCGAAATTTTGTTTGTTGAATTTATTTATTTCTTCCTGGTATTTTCTCAGCAAGAGGTATGAATCTATGCCAAAAACACTAATAACAATGTGAAAGATAGCGTTATAAAAATATATTGCGCAACTTGATATAGATGCAATCTGTAAAGGAGGGTTTATAATGGAAAATAACCTTACATTCCTCCACATACCAACCTATCTAAATATTCAATTCAATTATGTACTACTAAGCTTTAAAACTAGATGTATGTATATAGTACAAGAAAATAAACAAATTGTATCATTTATATACTAATATAGACCGAAGAATGAATTATCCACTTGAAACAAATTTTAACAATCGTAACTACAAACGTAGGGGAAGATATTTTTGGGGTTGGTAATTTATATTGCGCTGTATCGATTTCAATATGTACATACGATATTTTATAGGAAAAGCAAGTTATCAGTCTAGTGCGAGTCCCCATATCATTAATTAAATAAATGGCCATTTCAATCTAATAAACTTGCAAGGTAATATTGCACCCGTCACTAATGTAGATTTACGTATACAAGCAATATGCATACGACTTTATGTGCAAACTAGCGCCATCTATCGTGAAAAATTTTCAATTCAAGGTATACAATAGGTGGCGCTGTTTCTGGTTAATACCAGTTGCTTAATAGCAATCACAAAATTTTTGTTATCTGTGGTCTTTGAATATCATATTATTATCTGTTAGGGCGCGCAATTTGAATTTAGATTTACGATTTATTCTTTGTGTACAAGAAGGATACCTAACATTGAAAACCTCGCTGATCAGAATTGCGCTGTAGGTAAATTCGTAGGATATCCTTTACATTTTTGGGTACATTTAATTAATTTACTAACGAATATTTTTGGTACGTAAAATACAATAAAAAGTCATACCTACTTTTTAATGCTTTTAACTTTTGAAATGATTCATAAACCCGATATCGTTTCAAGCGAATAGACTGACGAAATATAAAATTATTAATTTTCAGCATCTAAGTATGTAATGTCTGTTACGAAGTCTCATATAAATAAAATAGGATTTATCTGAGCACGAAGTTTGCATAACAGTTTTATTTTAGAAGATCAACATCAGATTGTTTCAAGCGGCTTTGAACTTGATACATTATAAACGAACAATAGATTGTTTCGCACGACATAAAGGGAGTCAAACTGTAACACTTCATATCGAACGTGCCCGGATTCATTGTCTACTCAAACCCGAGCACATAAGGTTGACCAATTTAATGCTGTCGCCTGCATTTCATGTTCCACCAGTAACACCAATACAAAACAATACTAGCTACTAGTTTCATTCGAAACGCGTGCCGAGGTGTACGTATTTACGTCGGCTATCACCGAACACATCGCGTGCGTGTATTCTAAATGAAATCGACCTTTACTAAACTGTTAGGTCAATAATTAGCCAAAGTTGTTGCTGTTTGAGCGCATTTAGCGATTCAGAAAGGCGAATTGAGTGACAAAATGTGACATTTTCCGGCCACAACACCAAATGAACTAAAGTTTAAAAGATTTGTTTGCAGTGATTGTGACTGACAATAATTTCAAGGTAAATACAAAAAATGATTAATATGCTTGTAACTGCAATTTAAATTGGTGTCTGTGAGTGTAAATAAGAGTAAATAATTTTTAAATTAAGCTACCAAATTCGAGGAAAACGTTTATCCTGCATGAACTAAATTTAATTTTGGGGTAAACTGTAGGATATTGCGCACCATATTAAGAAATTTCAGTGTTTAAATGGCCCTACAGTAATAGCTTCATAATAAATATCAATAGAAATGTAAGCTACGATTTTCGAAAAATAATGCCATGAGACAAAGTGAGCTCATGTTTGTAATAATAACAATATTTAATGTAATGTGAAAAATATACGAGTATAATAGTCAGATTGTAGGTTTACGTTGATATAAAAGGTTTTAAATTTTTATGCAATTTTAATTAAATATTACCGAACATACTAGTAATATTTTAGTGTCTGCTAGTTTATTTACTTGTATAAAAATAATGTTTACAGTTCATTCATTAAAAATGTTTTAGCCCTGAGTATTTAGAAGCATTGTCAAAATTATGTCACCATTCTTTGTTCAAATTTGCACACAAAGCCCGTTGTTATCAGCCATTGGAGTGTAGATATGTATGATTATAAATTCATCTAGTGGTAAGCACTTACATGATTGGCATTGGCAGTAAGGTACTATCGACTTTCATGATAAAAACTATTGATAGCAACTATCTGTTTTGGCAAATTGATATGACGCCATAGGGAAAAGTTGTAAACAAATAATTGAACGTTCGTTAATAACTACGAATACAATTCTGGCATTAATTTATTTAATAAACGACATCTACTTTTCCTGCTTGTTTATAATAGCAGTTATGGTAATTGGAAGGTACCTATTCGATTCTTTTATAGCTTTTAAAGAGCTGATCACAATTTTAAAGATAAGTCAACAGTAATAACATTAATTCTCCCAGAATTAAGGAGATCCTACTGAAAATTACACTTCAAATTATAGGTACAGCGCGCTTGAACCTCGGATAGGTAAAAATGCTTCTGATAAAAACAAATTCATCTTCACTTCTACTGAGATTAGAATCATTTACGATTGATAAAAAAGTTCGTTTACGTAAATTCGTTACTTTTAGAACTACTTTAAATTGATTATAAGGCAGCACGAAAGAGAATCTGGACTTAATTAATTAGATGGGAACTCAATTTCGTCATAATATTTAGAAGTATCCCTACAAATTTGTCACGAGCAGCAAATGTGTCTTTCAAAAAATTCAAAACTCTTAAACAAGATCGCTTAAACAAGATCCAATGTAAACATCGTATGATGCCATCATACATCATGGCTCTAATGACATTTTTGAAATAAGACAAAAAAAATGATGTAAAGAAAAAAAGAATTTATCGTTCTAATTATTTGTAGTGATGTGGTCTTTGTATCTCCACTTACTGAAATTCACTTAAAATCTTGTTTGGATAACGCTTCGTATCCAGTGGACCTCGACGTATCCAATTACAAGTAACAAGGACGATGACACGACTCGTGTCGTAAACATAAACTTTGTTGTGATATTCCTAGCTAAACAAAGCTAAAGCCACTCAGAGGTTATAGCTTCTTTTAGTGTCTCATTAGGAAGGGAATAAATCAAATTTATCGAATTCTTATGGAGTAACGAAGTTAATAGGTACTTCAAAATTATTTGCAGTCAAAAAGCCTATAAAGTAAGTAATAAATCGACGGCGGCAACATACATATGTGGTGGCCTATTGATGTTTTCGTCGATCTTCTATAACAATATGAAAATAATTCAAAATTCATTCATTCAAAAGAAAAGAATTCATTCATTGAGTTCAAAGGTCAATATCATAGCAGGCTCTCGCAAGAGATGGAAAGGACTGACGCGTGAAGCAGTTAGCCTTGGTACTGGACCCGTTATTCGTGGTGGTTGCCGGCTAATATACTTGGATTATGTAATTTTGCTTAATCTGCGGATTAAACTGCTCTTAATGTTGTTGATAACATATTTAGCTTCAAAAGTCAACTAAAACAGTATGAAATTGTGAAAAAATATATTCACAATCAATAAATTATTCTGTTGAGCAGTAATAAAGCCAAAAGAACGCATACACACAAGCGCAGAACATAAGAATGATAGGTACGAATAAAATACGAGTAAATATAAAACACGTAAAGCATGTTAAATAGCATGCGCTATTATTAAAAAAGATGAGAGAAACAAGTCATTTTTAACAAAAGCCGTGAAATAAAACGATGTAAACTTACACAGACGTAACTACCAACTTTACAAGCTATAATATACAACTACACTTAAGGTTTATCTGTACAGAAACTGAAAAAAGCAGAAACATAGGATATGTATAAAATCAACCGCTTTATTACCAACTATTTAAACGGCTTAAATGGTTTCCATACTATGAAAAAATACGTACACACATTTTTTCATAGTATGGGAATTTCAGGTGAAAATATTATGCAATCAAAACCGATATAAAGATGTCCCGTCGTTTAACAGATTCGCAATCCAGAAGGTACGTTACAATTACTATTTTTTAAAATAGGCTTTGAAAAAGAAAATCTTGTTTCTTGTTTTTATCGTCGTTATTTTCGTCTCTTTATTTAAATAATATTTTTCATAAGTTATAAGAAGGTTACCTCGTATATGGAACAACTGGATGTACCACTGAGACTGATATGTAAATAAATACTTAATATTAATATTTTGGATTTTAATTTTAAATAATTTAAAGTCAACTAATACTTACATATCAATCGCTACTACACTACAAATAGGTGAGAGTGTAGATTCTAGATTCATAATATTTGAACAAGTAATATTCCAATAGTAACTTACCTTCCGGCGGGAGCGCAACGTACGAGTACATTGAAAAACCACTGAAATTTCTATAAATAAAAAGATAAACAATATTTTCAACCGCTATTTACTATAATAACAAGGTATATTGCTGCTATTTACCATAATAACCACGCAGTAAGGATACATTAGTGCTAATTGCATTAAACCATATTAGACTAAACTATTTTCTGATTTTCCTAATTCAAAGTTACGATAGACTTTCTTTGTCGGTTTTTGCAACTTTTTGACAAGTGACAGCAAAGCACGGAGAGGGAGAAATTAACTTGTTGCAACTTCCGGTACTTTTAGCATATTATTATCAAGTTTACCGGCTAATGCGTTTCTTTAAACAGCCAAAATATACGAAGAACGCTAATGCGTGATGATTTATTTTGTTTGTGAACACATATTTTACTCATAAAATTATAATAATTTTACGTAAGTCGGCCAAAGTCGTGTTGCTTAATTTTTTATAGCAATTTTGCCCTTGTTTTAAACAAAAGCATGTAATATAAAACAAAACGGAACTGTTTCAATTAAAAATAGAAAATTAAATACAAATATTATAGATATGCATTGTAATAGAAGTCGACTAAATAGTTCCTAGGTCAGTAGTACTAGTGGATTACTAGATTTGCAAGTGATCCTTTAGTGAAATACAGGCCGTGATCTCGGGGTGACTTTTAGGCATTACATAGTTATATTATTTTAAACAATAATGCTATTTTAATAAAAAACGTCCATAGTATAAAACTTTCAACAAAATTAATTCTTCTATAGTTGGCTAGGGAAGAGGTTTTAACAGTGAGACAGGGTTGTATTAAAAAAATTATAGTGTTATGTAAATGAATTTTATTAAGGAATTATAAATAAACATAGATTAACCTAAAACAGAAATCTAAGCTATCAGTGTATCTCGGGTTTTAGTGCTCGGGGGCAGAGATATTCGCCCAGAGATCACCGTCCGGGGCTACTGAAAAAAGTCTAATTTATATTTTTTCGTAGGAATTCATATTTCATGAGCGATCCATTTTTTTAGTGTGTAATTATGCATTTTCGGTATTTATCTCTTCAATGTTGATATTGAAATACACTTCATAAAAGATTATTTATTTGTGAATATTTGGGAACAAGTGCTGCGCGGGTCAAGCTGTGCTCGTATCCCACAAGATATGCTACACCTTGTCGTTGATTATACTGACAATTTCTTTTCATATTTAAGCATAACGTTGAAGCAGGCTGGTAGTCTGATGGAAAGTAGTCACGGTCGCCTATGGACACTTGCAACAACATAAGATTTGCCAACGTATCGCCGGTTTTGGAGGAGTGCTCTTATTGCACCTTCTTCGAAGAACTCCGAGTCATAGCGCTCCAAGAATACTTCAGGAGGAAGATGGCAGGGTCGATCCCGGAATTTCATTAACAGACTAGTATGTCTCTCCTTGCACTACATCAACTAAACGGGTCATCTCCTATAGATCTTCTAGTGCGTTTATTACGCCCCATGGCTGTTGCTCCAGAAACTCCGCGTAGTTTTGGGACATATGAAATGTCGCCATATTAATGTCGACATTATCTTGGGAATATAATTATTAAACGCATAGTTGCAACCGCTGTAAGTGATGAAAGTGCACCGGTCGCGTTGTGAAACGGAGTGCATTCATCTCATCGGTTATCTTACATTTGTACTGCGTAAAATAACTAGGTATACGAGTAAGTGACTAAGTACGGAAAACGCAATTGTGTCTATGCAACTTTATTTTAAAACTGCAATCTCTCAGATACCGAAATGTGCCATCTATATCATATAATATATATTTTTATTTATAATACTACGGAATTCTTAACGTCAATCTAGCTATCGGTACTTTGAAAAGTGCATTGTTATGCATAAGAAGCGACGCTCGAAACTACACTTTAGGTTCATTGCTTGGTAGAAATGTGTTACTTACGATTGAGTTGAAGTTAGGCCTTATTGTAATTACTGGTGGATCCAGGAATTTATAACCCGTTTTTTTAAATATCAACATCCAATAGTAAATTACGACGCTGCGCTAAATGGACGCCGTGCAATAATAGGCTATCGCCCGTATCATATATTATTTTATAGTACACGTGAAATAAACCCGTCGCAGCTCGGAAAAGCGTGCGTAAAGTGCGCGTTTAAGTGCCACTGTACTATAAAAAAATAATAGCGAAAAAGATAGGTCTTTCGATGAGGAAGATTTTGGAGGCAGAGTTAGGTTATTTTATTTTGCCGGTTATCTTATTTCAGGGAGTATTATTAGGCTTTCGAGAAGTAGGTTTAACGTAGGTTTAAAGAAATTTTGATCTATGTATGGCAAGTTGGGATTTTCGGAGTAAGAATGGTTGACTGTCAGCCACAGCATAAGCACATACATAATCCCAAAAGGCCATGCATAACTAAGTGTGCTACTTGAGGAGGTAGGTATTGTTTTAGAAAACTGGGTCATTAGAATTCTTTTAGTATTCCAGTCACGTTTACTTGTGTTATTATTTTTCATTCACGTCAGACTTTTAATCTTGTGAGGGTAGGTACTGAGATTTTCTCATATGGTTTTAATAAACAAATAGATTTATTATTCACTTCATGCTTATACGATATTACTCTCAGGTCAACTCAGATGTTTCGAAGGTAAATTAGGCAATTACTTAGTTCGTAACGATTTTGATTATTGAACAGGGTAAAGGAAGTCGTTTTAATAACGACTTACTCATTGTCAATTGTTTTGAGTACCTATTTAAAACAGTATTACGATTGTTGAGTTAACCTAACTAAATGTCAATGTCAACTAAAAATCTTGAGGAGTTTTACTAATTAAAGCCGGTACTTATTGAGATAAGTCATGGTTGAATATTTTGTTTGCTAATCATGATGAGATGAAGAGTACCGGTGGAACAATCATGGTCCCTTTAGGTTCTGTAGGCTCCCTTTGGGTTCTGTTTTGAAGGTGGCAGAACCCTTGTGGTTTCACCATGGTGGCATCACCACTACACCTATTTCTCCATTATAACGGCAGCGCTGCTGTTTTCTGACTTGAAGGGTGTGGTAAGGGACCTTCGATCAAATATGTACTGTTGATCGAAGTAAGGGAGACATATCCGAGGCGTTCATTTGTAGCCAACCTGAGGTAAGACCCTGTTCTTATCTAGGGTTTGTTATTATATTACAATGAGCGTCAGTGGCGACAGACACCATCATATGGACTGCATGCTCGTTTATTACTACCATGTTATAAAAAAAACCTACTGGAGTACGTTCTGTTTACCGAGATCCAATAGTCAATAGGAGGTAAATGTTTTAGCACTAGTACGAGTAAATCATTGTTTTCAGGTAGGTACCTATTCAAAAGATGAACATAGTGAGAAAACGTGACCATTGGTTGTAATTCTTGAGAAAATAAAACGATTGTTTACAAAACTTGCAATAACATGATGTAGCGATAAAATATTTCGCCATCGGAAATTGCTATTTCGTAACTTTTTGTGGCAAAGAAAGATTAAGTTAGGACTTTGCTGAGGATGAAATATATGTAGGTAATATTTTCTGAAAAAAAATATATCGGATTTTTATGCATTGTATTTATTATTTTGATGCGACATACCTATACATCGTAAGTTTTATGTTATTAAAGCTTTTTACTATTAAAAATTCTGTATAATTAATTTAAAACCGGCTTATTTTAAAGCTTTAACAAGAAGTTGGAAAATTTAACAAGGACTTTTACCAATTAGTACGTACACTGCCTAGTTTATTTTTAGCTTGAGAATACTGCAAATTTAGTCAAAGTATTCCATTCTATGAGAAAATTTCCAAATTCATAAACACTGGCGTAAACATTTTTTAATGTAATTGTCAAGGTTTGAAAAGGTCCTGCACTATAATATATCAACAATATACTCATAGTTGTATGTAAATATAAATATATAACTGAAATGTTTCAAAGACACGGAGTGCGTTTTTACAAATTCAAATGATTTTTACCGTGTTTTAAATAATTTGCTCTGCGTTTAGTATTTATTACACAAATATTATGAGCTATGTTAACAAATATTTAAATTAAAGGTCGTATGAATATGCGGCCAAGCAAGAATTGTTGTTTATGTATATGAAGATGGTTTTGCAACATTTTAAAAGTATGCAACAAAGCAGATTTCTTGGTCCATGACGTGTCGAGGTGAGAAATTAGATAGGCAAACAGTTCAACCGGATTTAAAAGCGAAACACGTACAAAACATAGGTCTAGCTACCTTAGGATTTCACTTTGCCATTTTTTTTTTTAAATTAACAGATGTTAACGAACATGCAGTTTAGTTAGGTAAGTGTTGAGGTACCGCTTATATCTTACTATACTTACTTAGTATCTTATGATATCTTACTAAATTATACCTAAATAGACATCTGTTTGTTCACAAATTCTTTGATCAGCGTTTGATGACCCAAGTGGCGGAGCGGTCACCATATCGGTTTGACGCGTAGTGGGTCCCGGGTTCGAACCCCAGGCAGACAGATATCTGAATGATGAATTTAGATTTTTTATTTGCTCTGCGTATTTGTGATTGTGTATTCGTTAATTCTGTCCATGGCAACGACGACACAGGAGAAAATCCTCCTGTGGGGTCATGAATGTAGAAATCATCTTTTATTGTTAACAGAAGTCAAATTCAAGCGTCTCATGTTGCTTCTTACAAGTAATTTAAACAAGAACACTAACACTAATAGACGTAGCGGTGGTTACCGTTGTATCTGTAATGAATCACGAAGGGATCTAATCTTTAGATTTTGGAAAACTATGGTAAATTTCATTCAGAAATGACGACGATTGTCCTTTTTTTGGTGTGACTCGAATTCTAATGAAGCTAGTGTTATGTATCTGCTCTGGATGCGATGTAATCAATCCTACTCTATCAATCTATCATAACATTTAGTTTACAAGAACAGCGACGGATCTGCGATAGAGTTGCAGCTTTTGGGCTTCTTTGATTATCGGGATTAGTTGCACGGCTGTCTAGACTGAAAGTAATCGCAAGATTGTAATGCTTTCGATTATGCTGTTGTTTCTTATGCATACATTGGTCATGTGTTTGTAAAAAAAAATCTAAGAAAATATTGATTTATTAATTTCAATGATTAATAAATTTTATATAATTTTCTTTTTTTCCTGAATGTTAATAAGGTATTTCTTTTAAGACTATTAACGATAATATTTCACTGCATTAGATTGAGAGCTGAATAATGATAAAACAGTTTTGATGCAGTTGTATGCATACAAACTAGTAATAAACCGCGCAGATATAGTCCTTTATATTATGTAGTTTAGTCAAAGATTCATACAACCGTAGATCGGCCCTGCGCATTCAAAAACTGTTTACGTTTTGCGTAACTGCTGCAGAAAAG
>DWPV01001109.1:0-22445 GCA_018251915.1 Urbanus proteus proteus | reverse complement strand
TACCAAATTTCATCAAAATCGGTTCACTGGTTTAGGCGTGAAAGTGGAACAGACAGACAGACAGACAGACAGAGTTAATTTCGCATTTATAATATTATTAGGGAAGTAGGGATTGACGACATGCATGTTTATGATGTATAGTATATTGTATATATTATTGTTGTAAAAGGTATGAGATACGAGACCATGCCTGCCGTAGGTACAACGTACCTACAACCCGTGCGCGATTCTAATGGTAGGTACACCCTCTTGAGACTTGCGTGGAATGTCATCCCTTCGTCTTGCGCTACGTCCTACGTAGGTGGACAACCTCCAAAATGAATCTATAATCAAAGGAATCTAAATTCATTGTCCAGATATCTGTCCGAATGGGGATCGAACTCGGAACCTATGGCGTGTAAGACCGGTTAGCATACCGGTCTTACACGCCACGCGAATGTTGATATTGATAGACATAATATTTTTAAGCATTCTATTCTATATAACTACATATTTTATATAGCTAATTGTAGGTATTATTATGTTTAAAATAAGGAAAATTTTGACTTTGAACGGGAAGAACCACATTTGATAATGCTGTAGGAATTACTCAGTACCTCCCCAGGTTATTTACTCCCGTACTCGTAGATGGGTACTTCTGAATGACAGGTATAGGGGAGTAAGGTCTTATCTCTTATATTTCTCTGAATTCCGCGTCGTTAGTAACTGGTTTATATATATTTATTCATTATAAATGAATATAGCTCGATTGGGACATACGTTCGCACGCACGTTAGTTTACTTGGAAAAACCCGAAAACCTGATCTCGCAGAATCATTGTGTTCTGTAGTTACTCTCAATCGTTACGCGAATACGCTTGTATATTGCCGGTCTGCCATGTTAATGTAGTGATGATATCAAATAATAATTCTAGTCAAGTTGTATTAAATTGTATACGGTTAATGTCTGTGAAACGTGAATTCGTTAAGAATATGTGTCTCCTAAATATTATAATTGTAGTATCATGTATGTTGATGACCGTTTCGGCGCGATCTCTAGAAAGTCCAGATAAAGGTGCCATAGGATTCCCTGAAGCCGAAGATAATATTAAGTTCCTAAATAAACAGGTATTATAATAATATTGTTTTTATCATATAAAATCAAGAAAAACAGGCAAAACAAAAATAGGCAGTTTACAACCATAAATTCAATTTTAAAATGTTTAATCATAGTCTTGTGTAAAAACAAATAATTTGTGGTGAGGCTTGGAACTTGAATGAAGTAAGACCCAACGATAAAACTTTTTGTGGCCGTTTTTTGAGCTTGTGTCGTCTAATCTTTACATTGCATTAATAAACAAAATAAACAAATGAATGCAGTAGTACAAAAAGCAGTAGTAAATTGGTACTAAAACATTTTTCGTACTTTTTTGTCCAATGGATGACGTTGCCTCGATTCAATTTTGATGTAAATGAGAAAATAGGTACCTACCTCCTTAGAAGAAAGAATATTTCCCTGCAGTCCAAGGCCGATAATAATGATTAATTTCTAACATTGTAAATACCTGCTAGTAGGTATTAGTAGGATTTCCCGTATCATAGTTGCGGAGCAGATAGCAGCATTAGGTACCTACTGAACAGGAGTAGATGCATCCATCTGATAATTTCTTTTATTGATGACCATCAGAAGAACTCCGAATAACTAGTTGTTTTGCATAAAAACCAAGGTTAAAATCATAATTGAATACTTCTGTAACTCAAACGTATATACTTTGCATAAAACTAACTTTTTCCCTCGTTTTGTTTACCTAGTGGGTAACATGTGATAAATCTTCATTCAGTTTCATCCTGTTTTTGTACACAAGTAAAAATATTACCTATACTAATAAACAAAGGTATTATCTGTTACGTCGGCCTTAGTTACGTGTACTGCTGCTGTATGATAAGATGCTTCTTGCATTGCACCTATTAGAAAATAGTAAAAAATGTATTTAATGAAAACCTTATAAAGCGTGCAGACAACTTAGCTAAGTTGAATTATATAACATGGCATAGCCCATCACTATCACTACATAGTATAAAACACAGTCGCTTTGCGCTGTCTGTCCCTATGTATGCTTAGAACTTTAAAACTACGCAACAGATTTTGATGCGTTTTTTTAAATAGATAGAGTAATTTAAAAGGAAGGTTTATGTGTAATATAATGCGTGAGAAGCCGCAGGCAAAAGCTAGTAGAGAATAAACGACAACAAACATCAAATCATATTTTTTTATGAATGTTGATTCTTCACAGTGGTTTCATTCAAACCTTTGTTATTATTATACCTATTGTTTATACATATCATATGTTTATACATTTCATATGTAAAAATTACCTCACACTAACGCTTCTCAACTCTCAAGTGAACCGTTATAAAACTTTCATTTAATAAATAACCACTATAAAACGAAAACTTTATGTAGAGTCAACATTTGAAAAAACGTACGACTTTGAATATTAAACGGTAACGGTATATGAATATTAGGTAAATAGCTACATTATACATAAAAACTTAAGCTCCTTAGGTGTATTTTAATATCATGACATAAATCAATCGAATTAAAAAAGTAGCTTTACGTGAATGTCTCTGTAATATCGGTTCGGGCCGTTTGTTCTGTATAAATGAATAAACAAACTTAAGTTCGGTTATTCGCAATGCAATGTTCATGCAATCATTAGATCTAGCACTACGCTTTAAGGTCATAGGTTATCTGCTAAGATTAAAATTGTGTGTAAAAATAACATTATTTATCATTTGTGCCGTTGATACCCAATGATGTTTATGAAATAAAAAAGAGGTATGAAGTATTGATTTTTAATTTCTTTAGGCACTGCTTTATTTACAGCGTCGAACGGCATAAATGCAATTTATAAGACGTTGATTTTTACCCTCTATGTACATTTACCCTCACTTTACTAACAAAAAAATTAGGAGACTGAAACAAACAACAATCAGAAGGTGCCAGGATGTGGACAGTATAGTGGGTGTGACAGAGTGTAAATACTATTGTTTACAAACTTGAGTAACTATAAGGTCTTACATTATTTCGGTGAAATACCATTTTTTTAAATTGATTAGTTCTGGCATGGTTCTGGCCTTTTCTGTTTATGCGAATCATTCAATTGTCCAGCCGATGACATTACACTTTACTTTTAATCTGTGCTTTTAATAAATGAATAAACTTGAGTACCGACCTAAAACTGTTGCGTATTATCAATAGTTTTATTTTTAGATTAGCTGATCCCCGCGGTTTCACCCGCGTTAAAAAAGTAAAAAGGAATACATAATTATCTAAACAAAGGTAACACCCTGCTCTGCCGCGACGACGACATTAATGCTTTACGCCTTAAACCTTCAGCTATCTTCCAGTGAAAATACCGTCAAGATTGATCCAGCCGTTTAAAAGATTATCTCAGCCAAACAGACGGACAAAAAAAATATTGTATTTTTGTTAAAAGTAGTTATAGTGTATACTTTCATATGCATTGAGTAATAAAATGTTATTTTGAAATCACAAACAGACACTTCAATTTTATTTATTTGTATAGATGATGATCCTTGATTACGGATGTCCTAGTACATTTGAAAGTGTAGTGTATTTGAGTTTGTAGTAACAAACACGTTTCCATAGCATATCGTAGCATGTAGCTACCATTTTAATTGAAGTAAAAATGAATTCAAATGCATTTTGTTACTAAGATACCGTTTCATCAATAATAAAACAAAAAACAGGAAATGTTATTTATCTAATTCATATTATATTACATAAATTACTGGATTGGGTTGAACACCTGGGTTTACCTGATCGAACTATAACACGTTAGACCGGTTTCTACAAAACATCTTTTTTAAAGAGATCTTTCTTAAGAAATACACCGCTATTTCACATCCGCCATAACGCTAATAATTTTTACAGAACCGTACACCAGTTTTTTTGCCGGCAATGTGCCATGAAAACGAATTGTATTACCCTGGCGATCAAAAAGATGACTGGATATGTGATTGTCGACCAGGTAATAAGTTTTACAAAACTAAGTCTACAGTCTTACAAGTTACCTACATGTTACAAATACTTTTTTCCAAGTTATATAAATCTGTTAACAAGTGATGGAGTTCAAAAAGTTCCTAATGCAATATACTATTATAATGCCCTATTGGGATATTTTTAAGTTAGTTTAAAAGAAATTGTTATAAACAAAACTACAGAGAACCTATCAAAACTACGTTTGTCAACGCAAGTAGCACGTAGTACCTAGAAGTAGGTACTTGTGTTTCAATTAATTGTTTTTAAGCAGTCGGTTTATTCGGTCGGCATTTTTGCAGAAATTTAATTTAGTTAATGCTGATTATTTTTGTGCGTTTTGAGTAGGTACAATTTCAGTCATAAAAAAGCAAATCATCAGATCTAAAAGAAACAAATGATTATACTTATACTTATATGTAATTTGTACCATTCCAGGATATCTGTACCATCCGAAAACCGACATGTGTTGGCCAGCGTACCGCCAGGGACCGTGTCAGAAGGGTCACTTCCTTCTATTACCGAAAGATTCAGTGACGCCAACTTGTTACATCAACCCCTGCAGGATGGACAATCTGGTTGTGTGGAATGGGCAGTGTCAGACCTTGGGTGACTTGGCCCCATGTGGAATATCATTTCCAGAACGTGCGCTGTGGGTGAACGCTACCAATCTAGCTCTCGACTGTATTTTACTGAATGAATATACTGATATTATTCGAAAGCTACCCACAACTTGTCCGACAGGGTCTAAGAGGAACATACAGAATAAGTGCGTACCAGAGTGATAGTAAAAAATAAACTCCCCCAGTCTAAAGTAATTTTAAAATAAAAGCGTAAAGTAAAAGACATAAATTTGCCAAATAAATCATGTGAAAATACTTATTGATTGATTTTCTTATCCTCCTTCAAAATTTTCCTATCCCAATGAAACGAAATATGTACCTATACACATAGATACATACCTATACATATATTATCCATAATATAAACTAGCAACTCGCAAGGCTATATACCTTTTTAGATACCTATTGCTGCTCACGTAGCCATTAATCGTTAACTGTATTTCATATTTAGGTAATTCCTGTTAAAACTTTTACAGGATTATGTATTGCTCGGGACTATACGGAATTATACATAATTTCATCCACATGTTATAATAACTACATTACATAAACAATTAACTCGCACGTAAATATTCTAAACAGTTGAGTTTTATAAATATAGTCCCTAGAGCCGCACATCATCATTAAATCTTTAATAAACAGTAAATCGATATAATATACGAAGTATGATTAGTTCTACCCTTCGATTAGACCCCTCTGATTAAACTTCACCCTCGAAAAATTGACCACAACTTTGGTATTGTATCACCCGCCCTGTCTCTATGACAACGCGTCTGTCTGTTGCCATGGCGATGCTCCGCCTATGTACTAACTCCACATGTTATTTAGTATTATGTGTCCCTTCAAGAAGATTCTTTTGTTATGGTTTACTTGTGTGTTTATAACGTTCATTTGTTAACAGTGGTTATTTGATTTTTAAGTTGAAAAATCCATCTATCAATAAAGACATTTTTACGACGGCAAAGAAATGTAGGTGTTTAGTAAAACGTTATAATTTTAGACATAACGACACGTAATGTTTGGTAAGTTTACCTGCTTTTATAAATGAGTTAATAAGCTTTAATTATGATTGGTCACGCAATCTCGTAAAGAACATTATGCAACCATTTGTTACTGAATGCCCACTTATAAACGATTTAAGGAATATTAAATTAATACAACCCATAAGAGTCCATAAATATTTTTCTAGTCCGTAACTTTTTAAATATTTATTTAATCTTTTATTTTGAGATAACGTTTTAAAATAATAATCAATTAATTGAAAATACGATATAGATATAGACGCATATTACGTTCCAACTTAATGTTCAGGGGTAGTAACGCATCTGTGACTAACCTCAGGAAAGGCTATAATCTTATCTGGGTACATGGGCGTCAGTGGCAACATGTGGAATTCTTCCTTGTTTGCTACTACATATATGAACTATATTAAAACAAAATATTTTTAGTTAAATTATTAAAAAATATATAGTTAAATAGGTATATCGCATAGTTGATTATAAAAATCAACAAAGTTTTAACACTAGCTTGATAAAATTACCACATATTTTACATTCATCGAAATACTACATAAAAATATGTACTTTTAGTACCACCTAGTATTTCAATGTTTACATTATAATGTAGGTCGGTACATGATAAGTACAGAATAATGCTTATTACATGCTGAAGAATCGATGTATTATTTCGTTATGCAATATTTATGATTTCTAGCAAATAAATGTAGGTTAGAGTTTGAAAGTAGGGCTGCTATATATAACGATTAAGATGTGGGGTAGGTAGCGGTTGGCACCGGAGACCGATCGTTTAATTTCCATATAATGGGAAACGGGCGAGCTTTTCACTATCGCGATTGATCGCTGACCCACATTCGACCACCGCTGGTCATCACTTTTAAGCAGAAAGCCTCGTGGAAAATATCCAAATTGCAAAAGATAGGTGCTTTTTTCTGTCCCACGACTGGCCAATGCTCTTCTTCTAGAATAAAAGGGTTAGATACTAAGTCATAATAGACCATACTGACCAATTGCGAATTGTCTCTCACGCCGTTAAAAGAACGTTTTTATCGAACTCTTCCAGGAGTGCGGGTTTTCTCAAGGTGGCTTTCTTCAACGCTGTAATTAATATATTATTTCAAGTATAAAGTATAATATCTCATCGACGTTAGACATTAAGGTACTGTTTAACCGTGGGACTCTGATGACTTCCCAGAATAAAAATTCAGTCTACCAAGTTAGCAAAGTATTGGGTGGCTAAATGTCACATACTAGGTAATAAATATTCTGTATCTCATGATGTTTTCCTACATTTTTAAAGTAAGCCGAATCATAGACTAACTTCGAAAAATAGAAGTGGGGAAGCCTAGGATGAAAATCACCAGCATGGGAACAAAATACATGCCAATGAAGACTATGAAGAGTCATTGGCATAAACTAGAATATTATAATTTTACAAGTTGTGATCATCTAACAATATAACACGCTATGAAATACTCACTTATAATATCAGTAACTCACTTAGATATAATAACATAAATAATTTTGAATACCTACTTGTACACCCAGGTTTGTTTCCCGTGGAATTCCGCGTAATTGTTTCTAATCACATAAATGTTATCTGAGCACATGGGCTATTTATAATTATTACGCATTATAAGAAGGAAATATTACGAGTATGTTATCATAATAAAAGGCGGAAATTGATTATATAGGAGCTTTGTTTTGCATTTCAAAATTAATACATTTAAAGTTAATTCCATTTAATAATACTTTGTTATGATTTCCTTACTCAGGAGATCACGTATTTTTCTCTGTCATTTTGGGATACACACATTATTTTCTTACCCAGTAGGGTAAGAAAGGTAAGTAGGTATCACACATTATTTTCTTACCCAGTAGGGTAAGAAAATAATGTGTGATACCTACTGGTATACGAGGACACTGCAGTGGCGGAATACCATCAAGTTTATTTTTCTTTACGATGGTAGTCTAGTACCAATCGTTTCGCTATCAATTACAATCTCGACATTTATGGTTCGTTTCATGTTAGGTCATCTAGATTGTGGCAGTTGGTCGTTTCAAGGTAATCTTAATTTTGGCAATAAAATATATTAGAAATACAATTTATGAGTCAACGAATACCATCGGTTTTTATAAGTCGACTGATGAAGTTAGGCTTCTTTATAAAAATTCAATTTTACCGTAACCAAGTTTACTTAACATGAGGTGCCCGTGAGTAACTTACAATCCTCTTGGACAAATTGATCCGGGCCAAATTCAGGAATTATACTCCATCAGAGTCTAATTTTCCCTAATTATTCCTATTACCTAAAGCTAGTCACAACAATTAACAATGTGAACATCAACGTTCTATAGGCACAAATAATGGCGCTGATAGCTTGGTTCAATCAAACTCAAAGGTCTGCGTAGTGGTCAAAAAAAGTATTTTTCGTACTAAGTGTAGTTTAGTGAAAAAACCTCTCAATAGCTGAATTTTGTGTTTTGACCGGTCCGGTCTCGACCTATTTATGTACAGAGTTATGAATAAAATAACATTATAAGGCTTGGTAGAATTAATTAGTAATAAGGTTTTAAGTACTATTGTGTCTATGAGGTTATATGCAAAACTGAGCTGGCAGCATGGAAAGAAGCAATTGTTGAGCTTCACCTTCGTTCACAGAGAAGACAAAAGATAGGGATCGGAGGGCAATGGCGGCATGCAGTGGATGTGAATAGGTTTTGCTGATTTGAGTTATTGTTCCCACTAGGCGTGTAGATAATGTCCTTGTATGTAATATTTTTGTTCTAATAATATTGTACTGCTTATGTTTAAGATTTCACTAATGGATATAACTACTTACTATCTATGATTAAAATAATAAGTACCGTTTCTTGAAAGGAAAAAAAACTTATTAATTTAATGCAAGTGGTTATTATGCCGTTTTGTGAATATTGTAAATTAAATATATTTTAAAAAATTCTAATATCTATTTATCTATTAAGTAATTTATCTTTCTTAATTTCCTTGCGGTAATGCTAATCGCTTTTCTGTTTGACCCTCAGATAAATAAAATAGGTAGATTACTCACCGCCTTGTATTTGAGTGAAGTCAAAAAACCACGCTACTTTTAATGTATTTATATGTATAAATAAAGTAGGTAGATTTATCATTCCTAACAAAAAAATGAAGCCATTTTTAAAATGGTCGGGCTATAAAAGTGATTATGTGAGGGTAAATAAACAAAGGAACTGACAAGAAACCACGGTAGTTTTATATAAGTGTGTTCGTATAAATACATGAAAGTAGCGTAGTTGTTTTGGCTTCACTCAAATAAAAGGCGGTGAATAATCTACCTACTTTATTTATCTGAGCCTATTCATTTGAAGAATAGTCTAAAATACTTAGTGAATCATTAAATTGATGCTGAATTGTTATGAATAGAAATGGACCAATGGAAACCTGTCGAACAACAAACCTATTTTCATTTTTTCTAACGTAGTGCGCAATATCCTTTAAAGGCACTCAAATATTTTTTTATCATCGCTTACGCATTCTTCTTTCCATTTTCACGTCAAAATCTTGGCAGGCTGCACACAACGGGAAAGGCAAATATCGTGAGGCAGGAACTGGGTCGGTACTCGGCCTAGTTTGCTTATAATTTCGTTTAATTTATAGTTAATATAATTACCTCACATGCTCCACCTATGCTACGAATAAGAAATGTGTGTTAAATCTTATCGATGATTGTAACAAATTGCTTCGTTACTGAACGACAAAACTAATTACGTAACTTTAGAAATATCGACAGGCTCAAAAGATTATTTATACGTTTCTTTTAAAAAATTAGGTAAGTACAATAGGTAAGTTTTAAAGGGATAGGTAGCTTTTTAAAATAAAAAGGCATGCATTAATTTTGACGTAATCTTTACAACGTAGATTTGAAACAACTAACTTTATGCCAAATAGAACGGTATCCGGTATACGGTATACGGTAGGTATGATTCCATGTCTTCAATAAGGCACATTTAGTCAGTACTGTAGGAATGGAAATCTCATCGTGAAATACTTAATTATATCAGTCATTAAGATGTCTACGAAAAGTGCTACGACGTTAAGCTACGAATTTTAAAAGGATTATCAGGAATTCCTGTACATTATTTTCTATTTAAGTATTTACAACGATTTCTCGTAATGTTGATGAGATACACAAAACATAAAAATCATATTTTTTTAAATCAATAAGTACTATATATGTATAATTAATAGTGCTTGTGATTGCGTCGTTATAATTTGCTTCACGATACATTTTACTGAATATACTAAGGTTTTATTGAAACTAATTTAGATTGAGATTGGATTCAATAAAACAATACTATGTTAATTCATTCCGGACCAAGCAATCGCAAATTAAGGCCAGTGGGTCAGTCGCTATTCTTATCTTGAGGAAAGGAAAAAGTCGTACTATAGGGACTTTCCAAAATATTTAGTAGTAGGTATGTCTAATGTATACGGGTTGTACATTTTATTTGAGGCACGAGCGCACTACAATTTGGCTTTTTATTATTATTAGCTTATTAAGTGATTTGAATTGAAGTAAATTGGTACTGTGGAGAGCTTTATTAGGAGTAGTAAACACATAAAAAGGTTTTTAGGTAGGAAGCGTCAATAATTTAAAAGTTTGTCTCTCCTTGCAATAGTTGGTAGGCATGGTTAGCCTATAGATTCAAACAGACATCATAGTAAACGGAAAATAAACACGAAGGCCTTAAAATTTTTCAATTAACAAACAGGCACTTCAATTTTATTGCACAGACAATATGTAGAGACGAAGACTATATAAAATATGAAGATGATCAAGAAATACTTTAACTTATATCACATCTATCTTATGTTACTCAATATATGTATATTGTTGAATTATATCAACATACTGTGTTATTGATTGTACTAGTATATTTAATTATTAATTTTATAAATAAAGCAATTAATGAAAAACAATTAATTATCACGAGGATAATATCTCTTCTGTGTAATTTAAATTAATTGCAAATATTTACAAGTTGTTTGTAAAGTTTCCTCACGCGCGAACACTTCTTTAAGTGTAGTCGTAAGTCATGGGGCGTGATTACCATCGGGGTGGCGTGCTGCGATGACGTCACGCACCACTCCCGCATAACACTATAAGAACCAGTAGCTTTCTTACTAGATTATGCCTAATAACAGTAATCGCTGCTCCAGTTAAGTTTGACTCGAATCAAACTTCGCTAACCTTGGCGGAGACACTTAATGTCGGTAAGGTCAGTTAAAGTGTAACATTAATGGTCATGAAAACTTGAGTCAAATTGATGATAATTATTATGTATTCATATATTGCCAAAGAACTTTATTTACGTAGGCTATGTATATATGTTATTTTTGTTGACATTAATACATATTACGAAGAATAATTAATGAGATAAGAAAACAAATTCTGGTAAAAAATTAAGTATCTTCAATATTACAATGAAGTAACCACCCATTGGCAGGTCATTGTTATCCATGGACATCTGCATATAAGCAATTTCCAGGCTAGGCTACGGCATCTTTGTTGGTAAGTAATATTGTATATTTGTAAGGATCCTATTATTAAATGGTTAATTTTTTTATAAAGAGTGTGATATAGAACACTAGCATAACTGGTAAAGATTTTGCGTAAAACATTTGCGTAGACCTAACCTAGTTTCCGGTTACGTTGTTATTACGTCGCAATTCTATTGAAATCGTAGTGTTTTTCACGTCTTTGTTATGTTGGCGCCAATTGCGAATGGTGTCGATCACGTCGTTCGTAACACATTAAGTCGGCGGTCCCTTAGTCCACAAGACGCTGACCTGGTTTAGTGCAACGAGTCAGATTAGGCGCTGTAGGGCGTTGCGTGCGCCCGCCCAGCACCACCTCTGTCCGAGCGGGCAGCGGGCGGCCCGGGCTCGGCGACTGCCGGTCAGTCGGAGCCTCGCGCCCTCCGCGCCCGCTCGTCGTAGCGCCTCGTTCCTCTACCAACACACATGGCACGCACGCCGCTCTAACACCCACATTTGTTATGGAAAAGCGCACCGCCAGCGGCCGGGGCGAACCCATCCCTAGCATCCTCAAGAAACCCAAAGATCGCCGCAAGGGCGACCTTGTCGACAAGAGCACTAAGATCAGACGTGAAAAGGCGGACGGATCGAAGAAAAGCGATGTGAACGTCCCGCTACCCCAGGGTTGTACACCTCTTATGTACGCTTGTCAACAGGCCGATTACAAGGGGGTCGTCGATTCACTCAATAAGGACGTGAGTTGATACCCTTCGTTGAATTTCAAATGACGCATACTATTTTGTTTACAAGCTACTTACGTCGTTTTACCGTGCTATTGTGAATACACTTTCTTACACTCACACATTGGCGTTTCACCTACACTGCAGGCCTTTAGAACATGATTCAGTAATTATTGGGTAACCTCAAAAGCTCAATGTAGAGAATATAATTCTTATTACATCAAACTCGCGTTGCAAGCTTATTTTATATACTTGAATTTATAAAAACTCGAGCAAGTCGCTATGATAATGGTGTTGAGAAATGAAAAGGGTTGTTTCCAGTATTTTGCCGGGCACGCGATGTTACGCCGAGAGGCCACCCATCGCCTTGTAAACAACCCGTCAAACTGCGCTGAAAGGTTTCCGTCAATATTTTCGTAATTAGGTACAAGTGAAGGTATATTATTTCGTACACAAAATAAATATATTGAAGGAGACCGAACCCATAGAAGAACCATGTGTAGTTTACCGTTAGCTATAAGTTTTATATTTAATTTGCATTGATCATTTTAATTTATAATAGAAAAGACATCATTATAAATTATTTACTTTTTATTAAATGTGGCACTGGTCGATTTGGTAAAGAGCATCTGAGCGAGTGGAACGATTGCAATGGGGATAACATGTAGAAGTCAATCAATAGATATCGAAACGGCGTAGTAGAATAGACATTTCCATACCGCTAATGTCCCATTGAGTACCAGTCACGCTGCTCTGGTAACACTATTCCCTTTGTTTTGAAAGTGTTATGAGTTGAAAGTGAAAATATTGCGGAGTGTAGTGGGTAGAGGATTAAATTGTGAGATATTGAGAGATAGAGTCGGTTGGTAGGCTTGCTCTATTATTATAGTAAATGATTTAAAAAGTGTTATCGTGCTCCAAAAAATCATTTTAGCGGTTATTTTGTACATTTGTATTTACTTTTATTTTTAAAAACAGTATATGTTCCAAACTAAAACAAACTTTTTTTCTAATTTGGTAATTTTTAGATTCGACTCTAGAGATTCAAGTGTTCATGTGAAATTTAGCAAATGGGGTACCTATTTCTGAATTGATGCTCCAATATAGGTATTTAAGTAAAAAAAAATAATTGAACATGGGTCTATTAATTTATTTTATTGTTTTTTATGTATTTAGCCGGCATCAGTGCGCATCCGTGACCGTGGTCTCCGTTGCGCGTTGCACTACTGCGCGTCGAGCGGCGCGGGCGCGAGCCAGGCGGCGCGCGCGGCGTGCGCGGACCGCGTGCTGATGGCCGCCCCCGCGCTGGCCGACGCGCGCGACGCGGACGGCCTCACGCCGCTCCACCTCGCCGTCGTGCACGGGAACGTCCCGCTCGTGCAAACGCTCCTCGCCGCCGGCGCTGACGTCAACGCACAGGATGACGAACACCACACTGTTGTGCACTGGGCCACCGGTGAGTAAAAAAAAATACGCTACACTTATAAGCAACTCGAATACGAGTGAACCTGTTTTTTAATGAAGTCGCACTTATTTAAGAATTTATTTTTATAGGGCGACTATAAAACTTTAGAAATAATGTAGGAGAATTATTTACTGTTGTTTGTTTTATAAACCCAACGCGACGATCATGGCTGTGGCAAACCGCCGACGTCTCCGTATGTTACCAAGTGCAATAAGTGGGTTGAGATATATGGATGGAAATCGTTCTTGCTTCTTGAATGTTGATGCCATTTATTCTTCGTTTCGATGAGGAGATTTATAGACCATGATTGTATATTCTATGCACTGACTTCTGCAAAGTAAGTGATCTTATAAAGTGGACGTCAGATCGTCTCTACATTTTACATTTATCACTCCGTCCAATTTGATCAGGAGAACAAGTGTATTGTAAGGATTTAGTTAGAACACTTATATAGGCAATGTTTAAAGTAGAAATGATAAAAGTATGTGATGATGTAGTAGATATGTGCCTACCTATAGTAGTGGCATCGTCGTAACTTTTTTTTTAAGTTTTAGGTATTTCCTACTACTTATCAAGAGAATATAGTCGTTGATATTCTCAACAAACGTCACAGTAAGAGATTTATATTATTTTGGTGTTATCAAGCAATCATTCCGAGCGCTATCGGGGATCATCATTAGACGAGTTCGCGGAGTGAGCTGTTATCTGCGGTGTCATTCCGCGGCCGGCGGTTGCTCGCATTATCGCCACATCGCGCGATCTGACGGCCCCCTTGCACGCTACCGATTAGTTTCCCACAAACCCTCGTGCCAATACACCTGGCTGTCTAGCAAAACCAACAAAATAGTCACTAAAGACGCCACTATTCCTACTATTGCCCTATGTAGGAATAGTTTATTCGAATAATGCCTGTAAAGTTGAGGTACTTACTGTAAAGTTGTTACAGCACTCCACGACATGATTTATGAACTAAAGAAAGTATTTTTGTTGTCACTTTCATTTACACGTTAGGGTACTTAATTAATAAAATTGTATTATTGAATAACATTACCAGCATTGTTGAACATAAAACGTATTCGTACTAAGTCAATTTAACTATTGCAATATTACTTAACTAGAACGTTTGTAATATGCAGGAAAGTATTTACATAAGTACCTCTAAAGTATGAACTTAATGTCGCTGGTCTGATCCGGAAATAACTTGGCGACTGGTCAGTCTTATGCTCTTCGAACTCTACTGAGGTACATTGGGTTCCGCGACCCACCGCGAAATAAATGGATGTGCAAAAATACGTACGTGACGAGCTCCGAATTATAACTGAACTTACCTTTTTTTGTTGACGAGGGGGAAACCTTCAAAAGGCATGTAGGTTATGTGGGAATTTTACCGCGCTAATGCGTATGTGACCACACATACCGCCGTCCTTCCCGGGACCGCTGGACGGACGGTTAGAGCTCCCACTCTAGCCACCCGCGACCCCGGAGCCCCCTTTTAGTCGCCTCTTACGACAGGTAGGGGATAGCCCTATTCTGGTCCCGGAAACATAAGTATACCTACAGAAAGTATTTATTATTCAGGGTAACCATATTAAGACATTAACGTATTTTAGACTTATGTATAATGTTTACATTTACATAGTTTGCGAACCACCATACAGAGTCATCGAGTCCTTACTTGACCAGAATGAAGAACAATTACCTTCCAACTCCTGTAGTTACCAAGCACTCGTTCTCAAAGAGATTATGTATCAACAAGCGAACAGTTCTAATCAGTCTAAGTCCCGTACTTTCAAAGACAAAGAAGTTCAGTGCGTTTTCTCTTTTTTTCGTTTTTGAACCGATTTTCTTTGTTTTTTTTTGGGGTTTTTTTAGATTGTAAGCTAAGGACGAAGTTTAATTTTATCAACTGGGCGTATAACTCGTTCATTTCAATAGGTGTAGTAAAATTATAATTCGTATTTTTCTCTTGATGGTGGTTACAAGAAAGTGAATAAAACGCAGCGATTTTATTTCATCGCTCGTCATAATGTTGTATGAACCTGGTCTTATATTAAATTGCTTAATAATAATTACATTACAATAAATATATCAATAATTGGCTATTAATGACCAACCGACCTATAGTTTCTATCATTTCAGTTCTATCACACATGCGTTTTAACATACATTCAAAACGATAAAAATAACTGTCCGACAAAAACATGTCGTATATCAAATATGTCATGAACATGAGACTATTTTTCGGCCTCTACTATAAGATGAGCGCTTCTAAATTCATCAATACTGTTGCAATTTTTTATGTTTTTACGTTTTCGGGGTTGACGTGTTTTCAGTGTTTTAAGTTAATGTCGAGCAATTCGTCTAGAACATATTACATATCAATCGGCTTTGAATTTTTGATTAATATATTAGTATGTCTGTATTTTGAGGAGAGTTATGTTTTAAAATTCTACAGTAAAATCAAAACCATTGACAGGACAATGTCCTGGAATGATGCCCGGAAGGATGGACGTGTGGCGTTTTTTTTATTATCCTCAGCTTTATGTGTCAAGGCTATAACGGAGATACTTGTCGCGTATAAAATTGAAATTTCATATACTAAATATCCCTTCCCCATTTTAATATTTCTGCTGTCATGTTCCTCTAATTATATGTCGAATATGTTGATCTACGAAATATTTTGGAATCGAATGCATAGTATTCGTTGCACCCTAGAGGCCGCGTTCAAAAAACGCGATATTTTGGCCACAATTCACATACTAAAAAAGTGTGTACTTGGATACAGAAATCTAATGGACAGCGTTCAAGATACGAACATGTATGTAAAGGGAACGGTAAATATTAACATATATATGTATTATATAACTTGAATTGGGTTTAACATGAATATAACCGCCGGACATTTGTAATCAACCCCAGATTATAATCACGGTCATACCTGCGGTTGACCACACATGCGTTGCTACCCCTGAGGACTGAGATGGAACGCCTCGCATAAGTCTGTTTCTCAAACCACACCCTACAAGCCAGAAGACAGCAGTGTTTAACACTGCTGTTATAAGGCAGAAATAAGTGTGGCGGTGGTGCCACCGGAGTTTAACTAAATAATGTTCTACCACTAGAAACCTAGGCACTACGTGTTGTTTGTAGCATATAAATAACTATATAGGAAAATACGGATACCCATCTACCGGATTTAATCCCTTAGTCGCTTTCTGTGATACCCATTAGTGGCATTAGTTCATACCCACACCGATTTACATACGAGAGACCGACTGTTCTCCGCAGTAGCAATGCATCTGTAATTGGCTTCTAGTAAAACCTCCGTTCCATACAGAATTGATCACATAATATTTGCTCACGGCAGTAATCACCTGCCAAATCAGGTAAGCTACGTGCTCGTTTACTATTTTATTCTTATAAAAACCATGGTCGGAATGCAGCAGTACATGCTATCCTTTGCGAATGTCCCTTGATTTGTTTGTAATGCCTTCACACTTTAACTACTTAATCGACCGTAATGAAATTTTCCATTTCCAGGAGTTCAGAAAAGGATATAGAATACCTTTCATACCGAAGAAATATACTACTCTCGAGGTATTGAAAAATACCTTTTATAGGTATTAAATCTACGGTCTCTTGATATGAATTAATTGCATTTGAATTGTACCTGAACCATACAATCCTAATTACTATATTTTTACTGTTAAAAATGCGAATGTACATGTACACATTAGCGCGAGCGAAGTCGCATGTAAAAACTAGTCATTAGATAAAATAGATAGATAAAAGGTTTATTTCAACAGCTTAAGACACAAAACAATAAATATATAAAACATTGACAATAGGTAGGCACATACAGAGATACAAAACAATTTACTACACTAAGCCTAGGGAGACACTACGTCTCCGCTAGGCAGAAATAATTGCAATAGAAGAAAATAAAAAATACATAGTAACAATTGAATTGTTAAGTCCAGAAGCAAACAGACTTATCAGTAGTATTTCTTAACCACTGGGAGTTACCTTTAGCAAAATACCTTTGTAAAGGTACAATAAGATTCGTACCATCAATCAATTATCTTTGAGACCTCCTGATTCAATAATGTTGCTTACTCACCCGAGGCGAATAATGTATTCCAGTCTAAATAATTTATTCCCAGATGCCCGCCTTAAATTGATTTAAGCGCGGAACGAAGCCATTTTGAATAATAGCATTGCAGATAAAATAGTCTTGGCCAGTGTTTAAATACACCATTAATCACATTTGTGGTTAATTAACAAAATTAATGTGTTTATTATTTTATAACAAGTATTATTGGTAAATATAGAGCTTATACAATCACAGTAGTATTGTCTGTGACATGGATGCATACATATGAGTATACATAAACATAATTTTAAAAACTCAACTAGTAAAACGTAAGATTTCCTTTCGTATTCGGAAATGATCACAGATGTATATAGCCGGCAGTGGCCATTCACCATCTGGGAGATTGCTATCATTAGATTTATTTAATTGATGGCAAGTTATTACTGCTGCCCATGGACATCTGTGATTAACTTCATAGATCTAAAACCGTTCATAAATACGTTTATTTGTATAAACAAGTGTACAATTTTTGTATTATTAAAATGATTCAAAGTAAAAAACGTATAATAAATTAAAGAACTTAAATAATAACCTCTCGGGAAGTCGGTTAAAAAACATGATATTTGTGATAGCAAAGACCCGGTAAAACCGCACATTATAAAAACTCCATTATAAAAACACTTATACTCTTCACAGAACTATAAAATGACTATCTTAATATCATAAAATGTCTCCGTTTTCCTTTCAATCGTCACTTTCAGTCGGGTGAAAGCAAAGGGATAAGATTCTGATATTGGGTCGTAACACTATTACAATCTACAGTCGGTTCGTTAGCCGCTGAGAGCACTTACACAGAAGACGGATCTAGCCCTTTGATGCTCGGAGTCTGTGTGGCCAAATTAATTATGTACGTTTACATCTTGAACCTCTTTCATTAAGTTTGTTTAATAATGATTTTTGGTGTTATGAGTGTAGAAAAATGTCTGGTAAAGATTATGTTTTGGTTTATGATTGTTATATCTTGTATTAAATATGCGTGCCACTTTTTTCATTATTTATTCTATTCCAATTGAAATATTGTAAAAACTAAAATAAAGTATTTTTTTGTATAACATTAACGCAATTTTGTGTCGCGAGAGATAATGGTCTCTGAGACAACTGAAATTAAAATAAGCAAATTCGTGCTTCTAATTCTTTCATAATCATAATATAACGTATTCGCAATTTTAATCCTTGATATCAGTTAATTAGAGCGTACTGAATGAATTTCTAACAAATATCCATACGAAGATATCGCTGTCTTAAGACGAAAAAGTAACTTAAATTAAACCAGTATTTGGCAAATATCTCAAATAACGTCCCTCAGGAGGCGCAATCGATATATTTTGTGCGCCTGATTAACTGCTGATTCCAACAAAATTGCACAAACAAACAACAAAATTGCTTCTCCGAGTTCAAATTAAGTAAAGGTTACCGACTGACGTTGAATATTTGTGGACAATACCTTGTTTTTCTTTTAAATGCGAAAATTTGGCAGGAAGTTGAGTAATCGTCGCAAATCGCGAGGTCCTGGCGCGGGGCCAGAGCTGGATTTAACATTTTAACAAAAGAACGAGTCTGAATTTTGTCAAAAAAGGTTTCGTACCCCATTAGCTGCTGAGTCGACGTCGAAATTTCAGACTGGCGGGCGTATTCGTACTTTATAGCGACTCCGCTTCATGCATATTGCACCTTCAAACCTTTGTTCGAAGTATTATTTTTTGCATGATGTACTATTAAAGTGCACGAACTGACATAATTCTTTAACACATACCTACTTCCACAGATGTATTGTAGTACTACTATTTTATAGTTTAAGAGGTGTAGTAATACTGACACAAATTTTTGAAGTGCTTATCTTAATTTTCAATCATAGCAATGGTTAAGGTTAAGGCCTATTCTATTTCAATATTTACACAGGTTAGTGGGCAGTGGTGACCATTTTGGTGTCTGAATTTACAGATTATTTAAAACCCAACTAGGTACAAATACAACATGGTAACTCCTACTTACCATGTTGTATTTGTACCTGGACATAAAATTGTACATAGACATAAATCTACCTCTTAAACAGTTCTATCTCTTCAATAAGCTTTATAAAATACCAATGTTTAACGATACTCAATCGTTTTACTCCTTAGTTTTTCAAAGTGTAAAAAAGCATTAATATTTAAAAATACGTCCATTCAAAACTGTCGTGCATTATTGTATTTCACAAAGGATTTAATTGCCCGGACGATTACATTCTATTTCGGGTTGGAAGAAAGAAGTTTTGCTCTTGTGGATGAACGCGCAGGATATTGCAGACGGTCCTAATTTCCGGTGGATCGCCTCACTGCTAGTTCTGCGAAGTTATTGCCTACCTGCGTACTTTGCAGGAAATATTTTCTCAACTCGACTGAACTGCGCTCATAAAAACCCGGCCAACCAACCGAGGAAGATATTTAAACTTGTTTAATAGAATTCCTGTTAGTTTTCGCTAACTCGCTCACCAGAAATTGTAAGCACCATTTATTTTTAAATATCAACTGAATTTATATTAAACTTACAATTACTAAATTAATGGTAGAAGTTACAATGAAGATTATGTATCATAGCAATTTGAAATTTTCACTCGTAAACATTTGAAAATTGTGCTGAAAATGTAAGTTAAGTATCCCTCATTTTTATTTATTATTTTTCCTATTTATTATTGTTATATTATATATTTTACTGTTAAATGCCTACCTACCTATATAGTATACCTACTAGGATAGTGTATTGTCAATAATTTTGTCCAGCACGTAAGCAAAAATTAGATACTTAAATAAGTTGACACCATAAAAGCTTAAAAAGTACTAAATAAACTCAATTAAAAACAAGAACTTTACATACACAAAATGTAATTGAATTAAATTACATTAACTAAAACAGTGATAATATCTACAGTCTTAATAACCTTACGTGAATCAAAAGCGTATTCGCTTTATAATGTTATATCATAAAGGAACAAAAGGTATGTGGTTACGATAACTTTATCAATTATTGAAATTGAATTAATCAGCACATCTCATACTGGCATTGTCCTGACATTTAACTGACTTTGAGTTACAAATAAATGAAGCGAGTAAACTTTATTAATTGTTTGTGCTTTAGTCAAGAACTCTGTTTTATTACTGGCTTTTATTAAATAAACATTTCATATCGATGAAAATTAATTAGTAAGCTTTAAGAGTAAAAGAAAATATCGTGTGAAGACCTATTTGTTTGAGAGATGATTTAAATTTTAAAGGTGAAAAATTTTAAAGGTAAGTAAGGTAATATTTTGACGACCCGCGTGACTGAGCGGTTACCATACCGGTCTGATGTGCAATAGGCTCTGGGTTCGACCTGACATAATTAGGTATATCTGAATGATGAGTTTAGATTTCTGCTGTGAGTCTGGGTGTTTGTGCATTTGCTTTTGTGTGTCCACGACAGAAGAAACGTAGGGCTACGAGGGTAGAAAGTGTTCTAATAATAACTCGAAGGATATTATCTATTGAAACGTACCACAGAACAATGGTCTTAAATCATAAATCGCGTTATCACGAAGTCCCATTTCGGATCAAATTCAAACGTAGTCTAATCGCACGCGGCACGTACTCGCACAAATAATTTAATCTGTTTCCATTAACGATCTCAATTATAGAGTCAGGGCGGCAATTATCGTGTAATGGATTTCGTGGCATCGTCAGTTACGGAACTTTGGCTATAAACATTGGTTTCTTTATGTTTAAACGTAGATGTTTGTGAAGATATGGCTTTCTTACATGCGACGTTAGGGATATAATAATTTCTTTTGGCACACTACGTAAAGAAGTAACGATTACTAACTTGTACCCTTGTGGGTACACAAGGTAACGAATATTACCATACATACATACCATACCATACAATACACGTATTAAAGGTGGTAGAACTCTATGTAGTTCGACTCCGGCGGCCACAACTACTTAGTCCTTAGGGGTAGCAACGCATCTGTGGTTAACCTCAGGTAGGACCCTTATCTTATCTGCCACTTACCATCAGGTGAACTGCATGCTCGTTTGATACTTCGATCATATAAAAAACCATTACAATATAAGATGATGGTCGCCGCACGGACAAAGTCATACTACAAATTATAATGGCACTAAAATAGCGTACATTATAATAATTGTGAATAAATAATAAAAACAGGATATAGCCAGCTAAGACCAGTCTATCTGGTGCTATCTTGTATTGTTCCATAATTTAGCAAGTCACTAACGCTAATTTAGCAATTAGCGAGTCAATTATTTGTGATCTAACGTTTATTATTGGTTCTCCTTTAAAACTGATTTCTTGACTGCAATACCTGCTTGCTTCACGTGTGAAGTGAACAAAATAACGTGAACGCTCCATATACATATGAAGTAAACGCTCTTGTCGAATGTCTTCGAAGTCGTAACTTCAGAATGAAATTCCTTGCAGGCGATCAAGCTTTACCCGAAGAAGTTTAATAAGACGCTTCCTGTTTGTCTCAATGGAAATCTCGTCCAAATGGAGCTACTGAATTTTCACGAGTTATACAAATGTTTTGTGACGCAACGCATACAAGTTGTTAGAATGTAATAAAATTGAAAATATGAGTAGTTAATAATCTAACTTTTTTTCTATTTGTATATGTCTTCTTTTTTTCTATTTGTAATTTCAGAGGCTTGAAACGTCTTGAACGAATATGTAAGTATCTATGTATTTGTGGTTAATATCGGCCTATGAAAACTTACCATCAGGTATTGCATGCTATTTGTTACTCCATATAGACCAGGAAGACAAGGTAGACCAGGTAGACTAAGAAGACCAGTTAGACCAGGAAGAACAGGAAGACCAGGAAAACCAGGTAAACC
>DWPV01001108.1:0-22445 GCA_018251915.1 Urbanus proteus proteus | reverse complement strand
GCAATAGAGACTTTGGGTCCATGGTCATCTGACATGAGAAAATTCATGTCAGATATGTCGACCAAACTTGTCCATGCTTCCGGCGACCTAAGGGCTAGCGGCTACTTTGCACAGAAATTAAGTCTCACTGTGCAGCAAGGCAATGCCGCCAGTGTCTTGGGAACCATGCCTCACGCGGACATTTTAGACGGTTTATTCTATTTATAATTTCATGTTTTTTTTCTTTTTGTTTTTTATTTTATTTATTTAGTATTAGTTAGTTATATATTTACTTAGTTTATAATAAAAAGTTATTTTTTTACGATTATGAAACATTATGATATGATCCTGAAAGCATGTCAATTCAAATGTCTGATACAAAACGCAAACATATAAAACTTACAATTTGTGGCAGTAATAAGTCAGAGTAACAGAGGGTGTGCTTTTACAAAAATGCAAATATCTCGAAAACCATTAGAGTTTGGTCTAAAATAAAAGTGGATATTCTGGTAGGCCTTTGTGTAACCTATACGTTGTTTCAAGGTTATCCACGATTTACGGTACACCCTGTATAGTTCACATATAGTATATAGGTACATATTTAGATTTTAAAGGACTTCCCAGAGGAAACTTGGGACATATTGTACGCTTACCCATATTTTATGACCAATTTTTAAATAATAAAATATGGGCATTGTTATGCGTAAAGGAAAAGAGCGTGTTTTATTCCACAGTAGAGTAGCACATAAGTAGCTACATACTATTCGTAATTATATGTCGCTCAACCCTTTTATGTCCCTCTGCTGGGTACGGGTCTTCTCCCATAACTGAGAGAGGCTTGGAGCGTGCTCAACCACGCTGCTCCAATACGTGTTGGTGGAGGAATTATATGTACTACCATGTAAAATGATTTTGCATAAATATATAAATATAGTTCATGATGTTTGATGATCTATATAATTACGAATGAATAGGCTTTGAAACGTTAACCACATTGAAATGTGTCATAGTGAAGCTAACTGCTCTATTTAGGTATTGCTTACTAATGGGTGTCACCTTGTATAAACTTGAGTAGTGTAACTAACAGCGTGTGCAGCAAAAATATTGGATATTTTATAAGTAAAAAGTAAATTATTATATTACGTTGATATGTAGAAGTTTATGCTTATTTGTAATTAACATTGACGCATCATCAATGATCATATTACAAAGTCACGGTCACGGCGTGAAGATATCCAACTTCAGCACGATCTTCCATCTGTATGACCAAATAATTTTAATTGTTTTTCATAATATGCTTTAGCCTCTTTATAGTATATTTTTTAGGATTTTGATGTGGTGTGTTGATGTTTACTGTCCATATGACCCACAGCACAAAAAATCCTAGTATTGCGTTTTGAGTGATTTTTTTTTTATTTTTCCGTTCCAGGTGGCTGTGTTGTTGTGTTATACCGTATGTAACGAAGAGATGGAAAAACGTCGAGCACTACTGTCCGAACTGCCGCAGATACTTGGGTGTTTATGCAAGAACAAAAATAATTTAGAAAGTACTTATTACAGTCTACTAACATGCCATTGAAATTTAATGTGTATTATTATGTATAATAAGGAGGTTAAGTTCAAAGCTATGCCTTTCGTGTATTCAAAAGTGCAATCAGACCCTGATCTGAATTTCTTTGAACGAGACAAAAAATTAATAGTGTAGTGTAATTTTAGACTCCCGATGAGTTAGATTTTCGCGCCCTCTGATCTTGGTAGCCGTAGCCCCAACGACTTTTTTAATATTTGTGAACATAGTGGACAGTCTGAATGGGGCTCAGTTGCTATAGAAAACTTAAATTTGTGAGGGAACTGTCTAGGGATGCTGGTTTGAGGGAAGACTTCTTTTTACTGCTTTTAACAACACCTTAAACAAGGTGGAGTCCTGGTCCGTTAAAAGATAAATCCTTAGTCTGATCTTGTCCATTGCGTACTTTGAATAGGCGCCTCTTTAAATTCCGATGAAGCCATAGGCCAAGATCATAGGGGGGTTTCTCCACAACCATGATTTTGCATCTGCTATTTCGTACTGAAGCATTATTGTAGAATCACAGTAAGCCGAATAATTAGGCTCTGTAGCCCATTTATTTAATGCAAATAATTTTAAAATGCACTTTTCAATATTTTCGCCCAGATTTCAAATGAATTGTATTTTGGCAGGAGTTAGTTATGAATAAAAGTAGGTAGACATTATCTTATACACATGTTTAATTCAAATAGATTTTTAAGGATCACTTTAATTATAATCATTAATATATTGTTATAAAGCATTAAAAATACTTATTCTATGTATTTCTATAGGTAATACTAATTTTAGATAACTACAAATAGCGTAATTTTTCTGTAAAGGAAATATATAAATATAAAAAAACATTCTAAGTTCAATATTTTATTTAAAAATATAAGACCTTTACAGTGATAAAAAGTATAAATAAAAAAATATTTTGCTTACCTAAACATCTAAGTAGGTACCTGCTTATATTAATCGCAAAGTTTACACAATCACCAAGCAATTTTATTATAGATATTATATCATAATAATATATAGTTTACAAATAACATATCACAGAGACATAACATATACTTTAAAAATATTTACAGAGAAATTAAGAAAAAGTAACAATTGCGACAATTATTGTAAACGCTTAGGACGTGCGTTATACAATTCAAATAGCCTTACAGGTATTGTATAGCTAAATAATTAAATTTATTTTAAACATTATTTTTGTAAAAGTTAAAATTATAATAGCACAGATATTCACATCTTATCAATTTATCGATTATATCGATATACATAATCAATGAATATCATCACCCACTATAAAATATCATAAACTTTCTTTTTTTTTCTTATTACCTACCTATCATGCTTATTCTTTTTTTACGTTAATTTACGTACTTACATAAATCAATCTTTAAGCCATACTTAAGTATAATTTATCTTAGCCTGTACGATGCACATAAAGAAAAAAAATGCCGCGATAAACTCAAGATGGCAGATGAGATCCAATAAACGCTTTGCATTTGGGGCAATAATGATTGGCAGTTTTGCACGACCGCATACAATAGGGAACGAAGCAACCGCAACAGCACCTGGAATAAATAACAATAAGGTTTATGAATATGTTCATTTAGAAATGTCTTTCTTTATATTGGGTAGGAAATGTGCAATGATCTGGATGATAAGTCCAATAAACGGCGGATTCTGAAACCGATCTCAGTAGTATTGCCTCTAATAAGGAATAAAATAGATGCCTCATGAGTAAGTTAGTCCAGCCGAGTTAGCTTTTAAACTCATAGAAAACAATTTTATTAATGAGTTTTAATTGTACTTAATGTGCACCTACTCGTATGTAAGTTGCTAACAATAAATTATATAGGTAATGCAATTCCATTAACGGTAAGTACAATATTTCCCTTATTCCTGGTACTAATGACATGAGTGACTATAAAGCGGCTATAGTTAGAACGACGTTATTGAAGCGGTTTCTAATTACACCTATTACTCACCCAGCAACGATGCACAGAGCCGCAGACACTATATGCGTTCGATTGTTAGGCACGTAGTCAACTCTAGTGACGATTGACCTGTTGCAATTTGGACACACGGTTCCTGTAGGCCCGGGGCCTAGTTTTGACGGGACTGTTGATCCGGACACATTTGTTGATGACGTCACAACAACAGTCCGCGGGTGTGTTGATGTAGAGATCGGCGGCGGAGGATCGTTGCCGAAATACGACGGCGGCGGCGCGGGATTCGGTGCCGTTGGCTCGTAGGGTGGAGGCAGGCCCATTTTGTTTTCCACTGAAATAAGAAAGAAATGATAGGTTTAAAATCGATACTTAATTAAATGCTAATAAAATTATTTACATTGGACTAATCATTGTAATACATTATGTAAACTCAAAGGTCGTAGTTTTTTTTGGGATTTGCCTCGTAGCGATAGTAGAGTGCTCTGCTGTGCTGTGGTCGGATGGATAGTACCTACTTTAGTAACAGCTTTTCATAGGCTGAAATACCATATAAGGTGATTGCAAATATGTTTACTCCTCCTTCTCCATAAAATAATATTTTAAAAATAAAATCGTTTTATAAAATTTTACTGGAATAAGTAGTACACTTTTACGTTAAGACATTGTAACCTAAACAAATGACTTTTATCTTCTATTTTTAGTCAACATAAAAGTGTAGAGATAAGAGACCATTTTTTTAAGTATTACAACAGACCTTATAATGGTAATGATAAGGTTATCATTCAGGGATTTATTATTTATCTAAGAACTGTTCATAGATTTTTTAAGTCGCTACTGTTAAATGACTTTTAATTGTTAATGATCATTGGCATATTTTAGGATAATTTAACTCCTTTTACTATACTAGTACACTTAAGTTTGAAGTATTTTTTCTCCGTAGTTTTAATTTAGTTTTAAACAGCATAGGTACAGTATATATTTAAAAATGTGACTATAAAACTTAATCTTCATTTCTTATGTATAAAAGTACGTTTTATTTGAAGGTGGAGATTGAGCTAGCCTAAAGCTAAGCCACTCTTAAATTTCACAACGTGCCTTTATAGTTTTTGTATCCGAGTACAATGAACAAAAAACGTTGATCTTGCAATCATCAGTTATGTCAGCAGAGGCGTCCGAGAAAAAATAAGAGTTTGTTTGCTGGCATTAAATATCAGGAAGCACGTGATGTTTGGACAATTGCGTACTTTTCCGTGATTATGATGGCGTTTAAGGCTGTACAACAATAATGATCGAAAGTATTATCTTGGGATAATTATTTTTGAACTTAAATTTTAGAATTGAAAGTGAAGTTAAAGCATGAGCGAAAAGTGTTCTTTTTGCAAATCTATTAAAATTAACGTGATATAATGTATACTTAGTTATTTATCTTTATTTAATTTTAAATGTTTATTTATTAGTGTGAAAGTCCCATAGAAATCAGTTTAGTTGTCCAAGATTTGACACATAGCCAAATTCAATTCTGGTTTTTATGTTTTGTTGTTGTCGGTTTATTCAGGTTTAAAAGTGAAATCGCTGATCTATTCTAAAAATGTGAAATATCAATTATAAACATTCTATAGTGCTTAGGATTACAACCGTATTAAGAAAGGTCAATGAACTTTAGTTTTATTTAATAAGAACTCTGACAAATAAGAATTACAATAATTATTCTAAACAAATGTAGACATACCTACATATAAACATAAAAAAAGTTCAAAAAGTTTAAATAAGCGTCACATTTTAGTTTATAGATCCACTTTCTCACAGAAGTGGATATTAGCATTAAAACCAGTTTATCTTATTTGATCATCACAACCCACGGAAAATGAAGACAAAAAAGGAATGTAGACATTTATTCTGACTATTATCGTTACAAAAACCTTTAATAATTCTGTAGACGACTGTAGACTGTAGTTTGTAGAATATCTGTCATTTATTCAATGGATACAAATTGATTTAAGACAGAACTTATTAAATGTAGAGTTCAGTACAGTGCAATATAATTGTTAATTATAATTGTTATGTTACAGTTTATAAACATTTTATGAATATTTCGATAACTTGTTTTTGTGTCGGTACATTAGCCCAGTATATCAGGTAATCGTGCAATATCTGTGTCCGTGCGTTATTTAGGGCGTGACTAAACTCTACTGCAAGGCTTTACGAAAACGGAAAGCGTAAGAACAAGCGATTACTGCTGACCGTTTTCTTATACACGTTACAATTGATTGTTCTCCGGTGTTTCAAATTATACGTCTAATGTTAGATACGTCAGTATATCCTGTTTATAATATGTGATGAATAAATATAATTTTAATCTTTTACCTATCAAGTAAGTATTTGTAACAATTAAACAACGCTCTAATACATAAAATTTATATGATAGTAAAATTGTTTTGGAATCTTTTTAGTAAGAAAAATGTTGAAAACAATTGAACCTATGAAAATGGGAGACATACTAATCCGAGGCGTTCCAAGTTATTCCTCAGGGGTAGCAAAGCATCTGTGGCCGACCTCAGATGTTTTGTTCTAATCTGGGGTTGAATGACCTATTGGAGGATATACAAATAAACAACCCATTTTTCAGAGTTCATAATATACTTAGAAAGTCCATAATAAGGAGAGCCGTAGATGAACAAGTGTGTGTGAAAGTGAAATATTGTAAATTAACACAGGCAATATATCCACGTGGGGTTTTGAAGTGGAGATCACGTTTAGACTGAAGGATAAAAAGTGACGAGGATGACAGTATAAACCCATGTAATTCGATGTAAACAATATGGAGTATAAAATATCAGTACAAGTGGTACCTACCTACTAGCTAGTAATTATTGGAATAGAAAGATGTCTATAGGCTGTACTGCCTGTAGCTTCTGAGTGCTTGTTGTTACTGGCCATGATGCTTATACAATAGGTATTTGCACACTCTTCAGATTTAAATATATGTGGTAGTGATGCAGTAATGCCATAACAGTCAAACCACAATGAGTTCTACCAGCTACGTTTGCGTCATCTAGGTTTTCAATATTGATTCTGTTTGATTTTACTTAGTAGGTAATATGAGATAAAGCATAATGCTTTGGCTTTATTTAAAAGATTAGGAGATTGTCCGTTACACGCGTGGAATTATATGTAGGTATATAACCATGACATAATCGCAGAGGTACAAAGCCACGTAAAACAGCATTAGCATTCATTTGTATTTTAATGACATTATGTCCAATTCCATTACCTTTTCCTCAAATTTTGTACAAGTTGTCTCTTAAATAAAGGTACCTATAAAGGTAATTAAAGAACGAGTTCCCTGTTATCTTCCGGAATAACTGGTTTTATGTCAACTTATTTTTAAATATAATGTATTGAAAGTAAGCCCGTTATTTATAAGCAACGAAAGCATATTTAAAAACTCTTGAATTGGGTCATAAACATAAAATAAAGTCGACAGATTGTCATATTAATGTATGTTGTGGCTCATAACATAGCTTTACCTTTTCTAAGGTAATTTCTTTAGTTTAAATTTAAGTAAAGTAATATTTTACATTTTTATCTTAAACGTACATATTGAAATATTAGACGTGGGTACCTATAGGTACTAGTTTTATGGGTATATTTTTACGCACTCTTAACGTATTTTGTGGTAGATTATTTAAAAAATACGGAAATCGGTTTAGTGAAATATATCATGCGGTTTACAAATAACCAAAAATAGGTACCTACATTGTGGTAAGTGTTCGGAAATGAATGAATACGAATATATAATATCAGTCTATTGTTTTTTTTTTAATTTCTGGAAATTGAATGATGAAATAAGGTCATCACTGACATGTTACAATACCTATGTCCTCTCACGTACGATATGTTCTATCCGAATCTATAACATACTAACATAGGTCATAGTGACACTTGTAGATATTATACTTATTGTATATTTTACAGTACACTATACTAAGCAAACATATTACAACAGAACATATAAAAACATAAACACTATGTGTTTTTAAGTAGAGCACGAATTAGTTAAAACTTGCTTAACTCATAAATTTATTAATTGCACAATATCTACGAGTGTCTAAAACCTTCATTCAGCGTCGATAATTTTTTACAGAAAAAACATGGATTAATAAAACTCACTTGTTGCGTCCATTGTGTTGAAATGTAACCTTCGGACTGATTTCTTAATTTCACAAAATTGGTGACGTTACTCAAACAAACGTATATACCATTTAATTAAACTTCACACAATTATGGAAACGAAATTGTTTTACACACTTTATTATTTCTGTGGTATACTCGTAACTTGTTTGGTGACTGGTAGAGATTGTCGAGTGAATGCACTCAGCTAGGGTTTCATCACAGATGAGGGAGCGGGACGATCACCACGTCCGTACGAACGAAAGAGAACGCACATCTGCGCCTGCGTCACTCCGTAACTCGTTCTTCGTTGACTTTACTCCGACCGCCTAATTATGCAGACAATTAATAAACAATGCGCAGTACTGTATCATAAAACAGAGCTCAGCCTTTTGATCGCAACGCTAGCGATATTTGCAGGCTACAGTGAAATATGCACCTAAGGACGAAATGTCTTGAGCTCATTCCGGATTTTTTTATACAGTAAAACGGTTACAGAATACAAATGATGGATATATTAGCGACCACACACATTTAAGAATAGAGTATGGCGGTTTTTATTTGCATTCGCTATAATCAGCGTTATGGCTTTGATATCTCCATGCCGGTTTATTGCTATTATGATTACGATAAGAAGAAACATATTTTTGTTAATGTATGTTAATGTCGATGATTATTTCGATGTAAGGAAGAGTGGTATATGAAATATTATTTTAGTATTCCCAATAATCAGAATCCATTATAATTACATCTAGGTATCACCTCAAACAAGCACGTAGAGCATAAACACTAAGAAATTTGGAAGTTGAAAAGATTTTATCTTTATTTTTTTTATGGAAGCAATTTTTTTTTATAATACAATGCTGATTACTTCGAGACACCTTTTTTATTAATCTGTTTTAAAATTCGTTAAATCTATTTCCGACTTATTACTATTTGGACGTTACTGTGTTCTGGTTTGAATTTTTTTCGTATTCATAACCAAGTACAAAAAAGTATAACTTTATAATAGGAGAGAGGTATGAAAGTAACAGGGAATAAACGGAACAAATGTGTTTTTCGATTCATTATGATGACTGCATAGCTGGCTGTAGTAGCAGTATGTGCCATATTGACCCTACCATAAGCTGTGCTCACGATTATATGCCATCATCATAATCAGAATATTTCAAAAGTATGTTTGTTTGTCTGTTTTTTTTTCAATTGTGTTTGATTTTATTAATAAACGTTCAAGCTCGTTAGTGGAAAGTACCTACCTATTAAAGTTAAGACCCTTGTAAAAGCAAGACCCACACAGAATAATTGAAAGAGAAGGCAAGGCAGAAAAACAGTAACCTAATAATGACACCCCAAATAAGCTTGAAATTCAAGAACAAGGAGAAAGAAGCTGGAGAAGAAAAATTTACGGAGAAAAGCCGGCATCAAAAAAATTTAAAACCAGTTCTAGGGGGTTTATGGGCAACATAAGAAAGAGGGTCGCGGACTGCGTGTTATCGACTGCTGTTTTACATAATAAAAGTTCCAGTTTATAGGTATTTTAAAAGCGAGGTATTACTGCAAGGTCGGAAGATAACTTATTGACCAAAAAATCTTTTCAATTTCTTTTTTTGTGAAGATTACCTATACCTACCTATACCCTTGTCTTTGTAGATACTTATGTATAAGCTTTGTATAAGCAATACACACAATACAAGCGCCATCTACACGTAGTTTTAAACTATATTTGAACAGTTTGTCAGCAACTAAACTACGTTACAAAAGAAAAGCATTTTCAGCGCCATCTGTACGTCCATCATTCAAATACATGGGTTGTTGGTATCGCTGTGAAGTTAGGGCGGGCGGCGATACTGGCAAGTTCGCGAGAGGGCAGAGCGGCGGTGGAGGGCGGGGTTGAGGGTGCGCACGCAGGTTACATAACGGTAGCGGAGGCTGCGAGGGCGCGCGCAGCGGGCGGGGGCGCGGGGCGATCGATGCGCGCCCGGGGGGAGTCAGTCGAGCGGCGAGCGAGCGACATGGCGGCGCGCCCACCCCGCGCGGCGGCCCCGCGGCCCGGGCCGCGCGAGTAGGTCGCCATGCGCGATGCGGTATGAGGCAGCGCCGCGCCCGGCGGGCCGGCCCCCTCTAGCGGCGCCGCCCCCGCCATGCGAGCGCCGCCGCTGCTGCTTGTGCTGCTGATGGCGGCCGCGGGCCTGGCCGTGAGTCCACTCGCGCGCCTCAACCCCTGGCTGAGCGCGTGCGACCTGGAGGAGGAGGTCGCGGGCGCCGAGTGCGGCGGCGGGCACGCGACGTGCGGCAGCGGCGGCGCCGAGGTGCTGGCGGGGCGCGACGTGCCGCTCCTGTGCGCGCTGGGGGCTCAAGCGCGAGCGCGTCGCCTCGCCGAGCTGCGGCTGCGCGCCTGCTGCGAGCGTTCGCCTGCTTCCGCGCTCGACCGCAGCGCGCGCGCTGACGTGCTCGCCGGCGGGGGACGCTGCGAACGGACGCTACGCGACCTCCTTGCCCTCGACGCGATGGTCGCGCAAGTGCACTGCGACTTTTCTGCCATCCTCGATCGCTACGATTGCGACCAGCCCTATTCCGTACACACGTGTTACGAGTGCCAGGTGAGTGCCAATAGAACATTTGTGCCGCTATGTTATTCTTAGACCTGGTTCATGTGGAGCTTTGAGTGGATCTGCTTACATCAAGATTTAGTCAACCAAAGTGGAAACCGGAAGCTGGAGTCATTACCGCCTCAACCTCGTTTTCCTAGTAGTTACCTGCCAGTGGTATGTTATGCTACGAAGTGTCGTAAGTGTACTTACAAGATATAACAGGACTGCCTACAAACATTATATGAAAGCATTGGACAAAAGAAGTGCCTAAGTAGTTGCGGCATTGACGCCCCACAAGCATACCGCGTGACCCGCGTCGCTGGTTAGACGATTATATGCGTGTATCGATCCCCTTGGGCAAGTCTGCTCCTTACCCTAAACTGGAATGTTGAAGTTACTACCAGGTAGATTTCACAGCTAAATTTGACCTATATCAGACCAATTTTGGCCTCAAAGACATCGTTCTTATAATTGTGAGAAAGAGAAAGTAGTAGTCACAAAGGCTTTCAATGTTTTCGGATATTGAAGTATGATCTAAAGTTCAGAATAAATTGCTTTCTTTAAGAACGTATCAACTTAAATGACCTTACGAAGCAATTAATGTAATTCCGCAACCTTTACTTAATCGTGCCGTTAGCAATCACTTAATTGCAGTATTGGAAACATCTACCCTCCTACTAATTTGAGAATATCAATTAATAAGATCTTCTTGTAGTTTGCATACCTCATCGCTAAATATAATTTTATTGGTGTAAATCATAGTTTCCACCGCGCACGTGGTAGCTATATATGTTTATATTAGACCTAAATGTTTTCTGAATGAATATTCTGAATTAGTTATTTATCTTTGCTGACTAATTACCGCAAATCGCCTGAAAACCGGTAAACATGACAACATTAAAATATGTAGATTATATAACAACATTTATATTATTGTTGTTTTATGGTGTCCTATTACAGATATACATATAAGTTAATAAGTACTTTAAATTACTATAGACATACGCCAAATTTTGCTGTTGCCGCAGCCTTTACGGACACTGCATCAAAATCCACATGACTAAAGATGGCAACGAAAAATTTGCTTGTTGTACAATACAATAGGATCATATCACAAACAATAACTTACTACAACTAATTACATACAATATGTTTGATTTATATATAACGATGACAGCGCCCTCTATTATTTCATACATGAAACAGGAATAAACACCGGAGAAAAAAAATTGAAAGCGCTTCACATAAAAAATTGTGGATTATTTCAGATACCTGTACTTTTCAGGGTCTTAACATCCAAAGAAATATACTTTATAAAATATAATATACTTCGGAACGTCCAATAATCTGAGGGCAGTTTAAATACCGTGAGGTAACCAAATTGTGGATAAAGAGGATGGAGTCAACGCGGTCTCTGATCTACTTTACAGTGTACCAGCAGGTTAGTAGGTGTCATAAGTTGAAAGCTATGAGTTTGTAACTTGAGGCCCTGAAGTATCGTTAATCTGGCACCACGGGGATTACGGAGCGAGAGAGATAGTTATCGTCCCATCTCGCTCACATCTGTTTCATTTAAAGATACAAAGAGCCAGTAATTTATTAACGCGAGATACTGTTTTGTTATTCTTATTTAAATAATACTTATAGTAATTAAATGCATTGGCGTGATGTTGTAATGGACGTGTTTTAATTAGTAAATTAATTGTTTTTCAAAAATATAAGTCTGTATTTCTGGAATCCCACATGGCGTGCATTGGATTTTTCATTTCGATTTTATTGGATTTGTCATCAATTTTTTTTGAAGTAGCAATGCGAGTTTATATTTATATATTTTTTGTTTATGGAAGAAAATATCGTGAAGCAATTACACGTTTGAGACGTTGTGGGAAACCCCATACAATTCTTAAGACACATATCTCAATACGTGAGTAGCGTGGAGGACTATTCCCAATTATCATAACTCTCATAGAATAGTGTTCATAAGTGGGAGATAATATAGTCGCCTATGGACATCTATAACGTATTGTTAATTACGTACTGTTAATTGGTCTTTTATTCTATATTGTTGCTTTGTCATAAATAAACGTAAACCACAATGCAATTCTGTTAAAAAGTAATAAATAACGTCTTCTAATCTCATATTCCGGTTTTCTCGTGTTGTGGGTGCCGTGGATAGACACAAAGTCGAGTTCATAAACACTCTGACTTATAACAGAAATCTAAATTTATTATTTTAGATGTTTGACTGACCACGGTTCGAACCCAGAACACTATGCATATCAGATCGACATGGCGACCGTTCCATGTTGCGGGTCGATAAATATCTGACCGACTGCAGTAAATGTAAACAGGCAGAAACAAAATAGTTGAAGCTAATAAAAACTCGAACAACATTGCAGACCTCCTTTATAGATAGAAAATTCCTATTATATTATTTATACTTACGTTGTACAAGATCTAAGCCGCTGTTAATTACGTAATTAATAAGCTTTTAATTCAGTTCAACCCAGTTCCCTCTTCCAATTCCATGCAAGTATTATTTTAACCTTAATTACAAAATTTACAAACATGAAATGACTTAACATAGGGTACGAGAACACATCAACGGAGCGTCTAATGTTTTTATACAGTTTACAAAGGATTACGAACAGGCTCACTGAGACAATTATACAATTCGTAATGCGTATACTTAGTAGTGTTTATAATTGATATAGGTATGTATACTTTATTGTAAAGAAGTTAAAGAACATGCATGTATAAAATATGCTGAAATTAGAGTTGTGACAAATTTATATTCTATTTAGGATATCGTTATCGTTAAAAAAGTTTCAATTTAAAATTGTATCACAATTTTCTGTCATCTACACTTTAATACATTATTTTTTATTTAGACATAATTAAAAAAATCTCAAAACAATCTGCATAACTAGAATAAGTTAAAACAATCAGTTTCTGTTACAAATGGAATAAATGATGTTGTCTACGGTCAACAGATGCCACGGAAGCGCGAAGCCCCGTTAAAAAGAGCTAAAACAGAAATAAATAAATAAGTGTCAGGAAATAAAGCGTTGTAGTGCTCGCTGAGATGCTTTTATTCAACATCGGATAGAGTAGCGCCGTTTCATTTCGTCGTCGAGGCGCATAAGACCCCGGATTCCGGAACACTTATTTTCAATTGCACTGCCGTTCTACAAAGGTTGCTGAAACGTCGTGTCTCTGCTAACATCACAAGCCTTTTTATAAAAAGATTACCTCGTGTCAAAATGAACACGAAAGTCGAGTTGTAAAGTGTATTAAAAATAAAAAATGCTGTGATATAGACGTTAATCTGAAGTTGGCTGCGACTGCGACTTAGATATTTAAGATTTCATAGAAAATATTTACTTGCCCCGTGTGTTTTCTGTATATAAAGTAAATATTGTGATTCCGTAATATGCATCATATGTTGGTACTTTTAATAAAAGAATTTATTCATTTACTAACAAGAAGTAACAAAAGATACTTCCGGACATACCTCAGAAATATTTATAATATTATTTAACATATAAATAGATACTGAATATTTGAGTTAAGTGTGTGTTACACATATTGTCTCCGTCTATTGCAGAACACTAAGAGTAAACACCTAGTGGCACTGAGCATGTAACAATAATGATGAAAATACTAACACTTATAATAAATGTAATATTATACTTACATGTAACTACTTTTTAATTGCCCGAAGTGTCTTTACCTGATATAGGGTATAACAGGTAAAGTGAGCGTCACGCCTATTATCTCCCATCTATTGCAGACATTTTGCAGTAAATAGCCATTGACACTAATCATGTAACAATTATAATGAAAAATACTTATATTAATATTTTACTTTCATGTATAACTTCCACGAAGTGTCCTCACCTGATATACCCTAGTCGCCCTAGTGAGTGTCACGCCTATTGTCTCCGTCTATTGCAGACGTTTAGCAGTAAACGGCCATTGACACTGTGCATGTAACAGCCATTTCCTGTTCAGATGTCACCTGCACCTGAAACACTGAGAGCTTTCAAGTGTGCGCCGAGCCGTTAACTCTATAGAGTTGACTATAAAGAGGGATGTACGATTATTGTTTTTTTTAATAGATATTGTCTATTTGGTTGTGCTAGGAAGCATGTTTAAAGTGATTTTATCTACTATTAATGATGAACTTATTAAACAAAGTTTGTTTGTAATATCATGAATTGTTTGAATATTTGAATTTCTGGTAGAGCTTTAATTATTATTATCATGTTATCTATTCTGAATGATAGAGGAATGAGAATCAAAGAAATTATAAATAAATAAACTTAAATTTTCGGGTCATAATAACAACAAAAGCGCAATGTACAGATGATACCTCTATAAAAGGTTATGGATTAAAATAATCTAAAGTTCTATGATTAATTTTCAGAAACATATTTCTACAGTTAGATAACCTTATAAACATAGTTTTATAATTTTTTTCCTGGTTGAATCACGCTAAACATGAAATTGTAAACTAAAGTACTTTTTGCACCTTATAAAAATATTTAAAAACTGTAAAATTTGTTTTATTTAAAACACGGGTTTGTTTCATATTGTTTTTAATGTAGAAATTAAAAAAAAAACCTTAACTGTTTTCCCGGTAATACTTATGTTTCTGCATGATACCTAATTTTTGAATAACCCTCACAGGTAGAAAAATTGAACTAGTTTCTATATTCTAAGATCATGTCGTAGCTTTAAAACTCAAAGACATTTTAACTGTTTTGAAGATAAAAACCAAATAAGTATAATTGTTTTACATTTACATAGGTAACAGACATCGGACGTGTCGTCGCGGACAAAATAATATTTTCCTATACAATATTTTGATACTGCCCGTGTCTGCGCTACCGTTATGGTAGATATAAATACGTTAATGTATAAAGATACTTTTTTCCTGCCACTGTAAATAATATAAACATTAAGCTATGTCTTAGGGCATCTTTCCGTGTGAGATGTGAGAGCTAAGCTCCGACTAGGTGTCAATATGTACCAATATATGTATATATTCCAATAATATTGCTTAACTAGCTGATCCTCGCGGTTTAAACCCGAGTTAAAGAAGTAAAAAAGCATATATATTTAAATTACTTATTATTATATTATTAGACATAAGTCATATCCGGCTCTTCCGCGATGGCGGCCGCATGCGCGTGGAGTGCGCGCTTATGATTTTTGTTAACTTATGTAGCCTAAGTTACGCCATAGACTTTCAGCTATCTTCCAAACAAAGTCCCGTCAAAATCGGTCCAGCCGTTTAGAAGATTACCTCAGCCAAACGCTATCTGTAGTAGATAGACATACTGACAGACAAACAGATAAACGATTTGTTAATTATAGTTTTATTATAGGTACCGATCGTATTTTCATATAGATTCAGTAAAAAGCTGTTATGTATTTTGATATCTTTGATATCGACAGACACTTCAATTTTGTTTATTTGTATATAAATTTTGATTAAGAAAATTTCATTTAAATTAAGCAGTCCTAATTTCTGGTGGAAACAGACCTTAATTGTTGTCAAACGCTCTTACTTGTAAAACTTGCTAAATCTCCATACGAATGTTTTTTCAGGCCACTTTCACGTTTGAAGCGTAGCCCCGAGCCGTTGTCTTCTCGTTTGTCTAATAGTTCTCCATTGTTCTTATGTTCTTATGTGCTCTTTGTAAAAGAACTAGCCATTGAATTATTCTCTGAGTTCTCTAAATTGTTTAGTTTTAAATAATTTTAAGGGAAAAATATTTAAGGACTTAAAATTAATAATTTAGATAAAAAAGAACAAAAATAATAAGTACCTACCTTTTGTTTTCTTTTAAATGTGAACCATTTTTTTGTTTGATAACTTTAAAGTGCTAGGTGTTTCCTAGTACATACGAGTATATTTGATGTTTTATGAAAAGTTAGACAAAACTATGAAAACAAACTATGCACAAAGTACGTACCTACATACAAACCGATAAAAACATATAATCTTAGATTGCGGTTAATGTTTTAAACATATTTGCTACAACAAATTCGGTACTAGTTGTGAAGGCCACAAATTCTTCGATTTGATATTTCCTTATCCGACCTTTCTTCCTGCTACATCTCAGCATCATGCGGTCTACTTGAGATGTAATTTTTCGAGTACACCCGGGCATGCGCTTGCATATAAGAAGATCTAGTTATTTTATGGACTGGCTTTTGCTCACGACTTGAAATAAAATACAGTAGATATATGCCTGTTAATATTACGATATACAATACGAAATTACTAGTTTATAAACGCGGCTTCGTTCGCGTTAATATTTGGGCCGTAGACACAAAACATATATGTTATTTTTTATCCCTCGGGAGTAGTGTTTTTCCGGACAAAAGATATTCTATGTCCTGCTCTTGACTCCTAGCAATGTGTGTGCAAAATTTCATAATGATCGATTGAGTAGTTAAGGCGTTAAGGCGTTACAAACAAAAAAATAAAATATGAGTGACATAATATATGTACGATACATGTATAAATACTAAATACGGTGCTAAAGGGGTATTTAGCATTAAACTTATACCACTTCTTCTTTTAATTACTGTGTGGTCTCCTTAATGGGCTATTTTGTTATGTCACTATTATATAATTAGTTATGATCTCTAGGCATTGATACATTTCGTAATAAATTTGTAAAATTGGAGAGAAGAACCAACGGCAAAAAATTATAAACAGCGATTTAATTTCTTTCCTACCAAAGTACGAGTAAGAGACTTAAGATAAAAAAGATATGTCCGGAATCTCCTGTTTTTGCAAAAGCACCTCGTCTGTGACCTTTTCATTTGTTATCTGCACAGGGAAAACCTTGTACATCACGCACTCCGTATCAATTTTTGCCTCTCGCGTAATAAATTATCACGTTAAGAAGGGAGGGAACGTACGTATAAGCAGATATAGCTGTTATAATAATTGCTGGAACGTTATTGAGTTTTCAATGTAATGTCTTGTATGTTATGTGAACTGTAGGTACAGGGGTAAAGCGTCTTTCCCTAGAGAAGTTCGAGGTAACAAAGCTTTGGATGTGCAGCAAATCCAATTAGATAGCTTAATTTTGATTGAGAATTTGATAAAAAAAAACACGTAAGTACCTAATCTTATCCTATCGACAGACATCCGAAGCTTAGCTTCCTCAGAAATCTTTGGCAGATGTGAAATGAACTTCATCTTGAGGCATTCCTATGACATGGGGTTCTTCAAGGTAGGGTGCAAAAATAGCTCCTACAAAGACGACGAAACATTGGTGACTCCTCTAGGGTTGCAAATGTCCATATGCGACAGTGATTACTTTCCTTTAGCTGGCCCGTCTGTCTTTTCGTTAGGTTAACTATATCCAAAAAGTCACCCTTACTTTTTATATGAGGCATAGGACTTTTGTATTTGTGTAATATATATTATTTATTTATTTACATTTTTGATTTTTTATACTCATCTCTCTTTCTACTAGAGAGATAGACGCCCTAAACTGTTTACGAGACTAACTAAGCGGTTATTGTCGCTCACTACAACTGACCTAAAATCGAAATTGGAGATTTAGGTACCTAAAATTAATACATAACTCAGGGGATGCCTGAAGACTAATTTGCTTCATGTCAATTAACACTTTATTCACTCAGTGTAAGCTCTTCAGTGACATACAATATTTTAAATTATTTTTGACATAATGATGTATTATGTACCTAAGTGTAATATGAGGGGTTTATGTTAACGACAAATTCGAGTAAAATAGATCCGAGGGTTAATGAAAAGAAATCAAACTCGTACATTTACGGCAATTGGTTGGAGACTTCGATAGGTCATTTGAACGAGGCATTCGGTTGAAAGGAAAGTACGGTCAGAGGTCGTTTGAGAATTAAGTCTCATTCAAAACACGCTTCGTATTGACGTGGATTGCATATAATTTTATGTGTTTAAATGGGACAAAGGAGTTTTTGTTTTTTAGCACTGAAGTAGCAAACAGGCTTTCAGTAGGTACACCTTGTGGTAAATACATAGCTAGAACCGCCCATGGACATCTATGTATAAATTAACCCCAGATAAGACTGGACTTCGAGTCTTACGTTAGGTTGGACACAGATTCTTTGCTACGCCTAAGCAATACCTAAGTTCTTCCTCCTCAAAACAAAATACCTAGAAAAATGTTTTCATTTTTTATTGATGTTTTAAATTGCAATTGCAAGAAAAGTTGAACGTCACAGATAACCGAGGGAAACAGAGTAATAGTTCTATTATGTTCTTTGATTATGCCCGCAGCCCGTGTTTCTGTTTCTGTTTCTATACCTATAATATCTTTAGGTCAGAGGGGCCGGTTCGCGAATGAAGTTTCATTCAAAAACACGCTTGGTATTGAGGTTAAGTGGTTGTGCGCAGGCGTGTGGCCCGCGCATGTGCACCGGACTCCCTCGCAATGATTCTATACCATAGAGATATTATACCTAGAGAAGGGGAACAAGCCTAAAATCTGTAGGTACATCGAAGAAAAAGAGAAAGCAAATGAGGCTGCCTAATCTAATAAAGTGATTACACAAAGATAAGTACAGGTTTATCATCTTCCCTTTTTTATTATTTGGTAGACACTCGCACTGACAGATTTGCCTATGACTCTCCTACTCTAAGTGTAATATCTCTATGTTCTATACCTTTCGCAGCATTTTGAATCTAACATATTATGTTTACCCTTGTCACCATTTTCATTATTTCTTTTTCCATTGTCCGCGTTCTGAAATGTTGGGATTCTTCTAGTGGTTCGGATTTCACTGACTTAACGTTTTTTTAATGTTCTGCTGTAAAATTATTACTTGGTGTGCTATATTAATTTGTTTTGGCCTGTCTGAAATTGGCGCGGCCTTTATTTTCTTAATAAGTAAAAATATTGATTTGTAAGTAATATATCTCTATAAATCAAGTTACCGCGAAGGTACCACCACCATAACTATTTCTAACGTAAAGTGGTACTTGCTATTCGCTTATAGGTACACGGCAATTGTAGTACTCAGGCGTAGCAAGCCATCTGTGATTGGGTTAAGATAGAACGTCTGTTTGTAACTTTGATGTCCATTACGGAAAATGGCTAGCCAAACTGACAGGTTGGCTACATGCTTAGGTATTTGTTACTGTAAATATTAAGAAATACATAACTATTTTATTTATTAAAATCAGTCAAATTGTACTTGTTTCTAGGTACCTAAATGGTTTACCTAAATGCTGACTCTTTTAATTTCCAAAGAGACTTTTTTAAGATTACGCTAACTTAGCAAGTTTAAACATCGCGATAAAGAACGTTGAGTAATTATTCTATCATTAGATCAGGATAGGTCCTTTAGTAGAGTGTATATAATAATTCTATGCCTATATTCAAGTCGCCATAAATATTAAAACCATTTCCACTTACGATAGATAATTACGGTCTGTGCCAATTCCATACCGATTCTAATGCAACGCTACGTTAGTTTACCATACGATATAACTGTATGAAATACCTGCACCAACAATAGTCTATTAAAATGAGAAAGCTATTCAACCGTTATCGACGTGGATGGCAAATTGCTTATGCTCCGGCGTCTCCCGGAAACTACGACAGGAGACTGTTTTATTCTCGTCAGAGACAGCTCGTATTGGTTTGTAGTTTGAACTTCACGACGCTACTATTTCCATCTTTTATTTTCGTTACGTTTGCTTTTTAATTGGGATTTTTAAGTTCTACTTTTCATACTTTAATGATTTTTTAAATGTAGATACAAATAATGCAATGTCACCAAGTTACGTAAACAGTAGTATGAGTAGTTTGCAATAGTATACAGAGCGTGGAAAGGGACTATGAATTCGGTGTCCCAGGACTAAGTGGTGACTAGATGGTGATCTAAGGCCGACTTAAGGGTTTCAATCCTATTTAAGATTGACTAGATTGACTATCCTAACACCAGTCACCGATTACCATCAGCTGATTTTCTTGACCAATTTCTACTTCTATATTTTTTAATTAGATACTTGCTTAGGTATAGATATACGCCTAAACCTCCTTCGTCCAAATCAGCACGCAGCAGTACATCTCCACTATTACAAGGTAGAACATAGGTGTAAATGGGACACGATTCATTCCGCCACCTTCTAAATTCGTATCATGTATCGGGCTTTTGGGACTCCCTGCACCGCTACTGGCCTCTGGCATTTTGCCAGTTTTACTATACTATTGTTACGCCATTGTATTTAAGGTAAGGTAGACTAAAAACTGCATATCAAGTAATTTAGGTTGGTAATTAATTGTTTTTATAAGCAATCCGGGTAAGGACAGGGAACTGATTCCAGGAACTTACTATTATAGAAATTTTATGCTATTGTATTTAAGATGGAGTAGACTACAAACTAAATATTTACTAATTTAGTTTGGTAGTTAATAAGATTTTGAGGTGTCTTCGGGCGAGACAGGGAACTGATTCCAGAAACGTATTATTACAGACACTACTGATGCGCTACTGTATTTAGGGTGAGATAAACTAAAAACTGCATCTCTATTAGTCTAGGTTTGTAAATAATAATTGTTTTAGAGTATCTCGGGTTAAAACAAGGAACTGATTCCAGGAACGTAGTACTCGTAGTCTAATTTTAGTCTCATAACCGCTTGACTTAGCACGTCTATAAATACCGCAGACTGGAAAGTCTGAAGTAAATTCTAAATTGTCTGCTTATTATTAAATAAGCTTAGTGGTCTCCTATTACTCTACGTAACCAAGATGTACTGTGTAATAGTAGCGATGTAGTTATTTGTAAGAAATATATTTAAAAGATATGTTGTCTTTAGCATAAGACCGTGATGTACTAGATGTATATGTACTGCAAAACTATTTTTTAATTAACAGTTTTTTAGATTTTGAATAATCTTAAATATGTATCATGATTGTTATTCTTATGGTACCCAACATTTTCGGCTACAAATAAGAACGTATGCATAAATATTTCTCTCTGGTTTAAGACCCGACTGCAAGTCTTGACTCGTTCTATTATAAGCGCCGCAGACCTATTATAGCCGATCGAAGTGACAATTTCCTATTGCCTATATTCTGCATCGGCTTCTTAACAAACAACTGATAGAAATGTCTGTGATGTACGCTTGTTGGAACTTTTACAATACAATTATTAGTTCGACTATGATGCTATTGTTCTGATTTCTTATTTTTTGGACAAAAAAGTCTTCTGAATATCTTTTGGTACTATTTGCGATACGGAGTTTAAACTCAAAATTAAACTGAACTAACGACTGTATTTTATGTTGGCAATAGATACTTCGCTTCTTCTGAAGACTAAACTGGAACGTCATATGACTCTCTTTTTCATATCCTTCAAATAAAATAACAGTAGTGCTTAACACAATTGATTACAGGCAAAATGTAGGCAGCAGTGCCCTCGGAGTCGAGTCAGCAAAGGATTCTACCACTTTTTAACGCACTTTTAGAATTCCAACGTTATTAAGTCCAAGTTTATTATATAAATGGTTTATTAAATAAACAGATTTCTGTAAGTATTTATGTGTTGCTGATTGGGAATCGAACTTAGAACCTTTTGCAACGTAGATAACATTAAGCGGATTATAGAGGCCACAGACCTATAAATATTAGTCGATCGAAGTGACAATTTCCAATAGCCTGCACGCCACTGGCTGTTATGTTGTTTGAATATTGTTAAGTAAAGTGTTTATAACTCTATAAACATTTGTGTGTGAAGAAGAAATAAACCGTTATAGCATTTAGGTATAGAGTATATAAGATATGTGTGTGCGTTTTTACGTTTGGCCAGTGTTGAAGGTGGAACTTTTATGTATTATTGCCCCATTTTGTCTGGGTTGACCTATTTAAAGTTAACAGACTAGAAAGAGACTTCTGATTAATGAATAGGTGTTGTATTTAAAAATGCTAGTTAAATCAGTAAAACAAAATAAATAGGAAATGATACCAAAATATAATGTATCTAGAAATCTATTGACCTCTCGGTTGAAGAGGATGAGGTTCAATCCTCTGTTTTTAACCGACTTCAAAAAAGGAGGAGGTTCTCAATTCGGCTGTATTTTTTTTTTTTATGGATGTTCCACTATATCTCCGTCATCTGTGAGCCGATTTGGATGATTCTTTTTTTGTTTGAAA
>DWPV01001107.1:0-22462 GCA_018251915.1 Urbanus proteus proteus | reverse complement strand
AATTCGAATGAACTAAAATTATTTCATACTTTTTAGTGACATAGAAGTCGGTTTATTTTTTTTGTTAAAAATATTTTCATATATACAAAGTAGGTAACAAAAGCACAGCATTGAATCTGCATTCACTGCAGTTAATAAAGACTATGTAAGTGCAGTGAACGAACTACAAAGTAGGTACTGCATATATTTTGATTTTTTAAGTAGCATTCATACAAAGTAGGTAGTTATCCGGTCGTCGCAATTCACAGTACAATGAGGCAATCGGACAATTGTGTCTAATGTGCGACAATAAAGCGGTGTAATTTTCATATCGTCCAAGGTCGCACGGAGGAAGATGTATGAGGTATTTTAGTGTTCACAAAAGTCTTAAATCATATATTTATATGTAGCTGTGGCCTATAGTATTTACATTATTTGAAGATAACTAACAACTTAAAAAATAATATATAACACTGACTGAAATCACTCAGATTTAGATGACGGATTTAAATAATAAGGATTGCTGGATGATGAGGAAACGCCATTTGAAAATCCATCTTTTAAAATGTTTCCAAAACAATTGGTACAAAGTATGTTTTATGTTGAGTCCTTTGAAAACATATGGGATCAAGGTTCCATCGGCAATGTACTTGCACTCGTAAACACTCGAGACGCTGCCAGCGAGATTAGTCGAGATACGAAACTCGGTTGCGTGTTACTAATTAACTAATAAAGTACATAGAACAGACCCATACATCATATGACTCCATAGTATTCTCGGCGTCAATAATTCATTAAAACGAGTCGCCGCGACGCGTTGATGAGTAATTGTCAAGTGGTAGGGCGACAAGATCGCACAAACAACAAGTTTAACTCTTCACACACACTAATCTTAAACACAAACAAAATAAAGATGAAAATTCCACAACGAAACAAGAAATATAGGTGCACCTCGTACTAGTTTCGCTTACAACTGCACATCAGTTTTACGCCCCCGCAGATCTAATTTCAGTCCTATTAATTACAAGTTAGAATCGTGTTTACATCGTGCCCGCTAAAAATAGTCTCATATCAACCGTGTTTTATGAGGAACGGCAAAGCAGCAATAATATCAGATGGATTTAATAAAAGGATCGCCGTCTTAAAAGCACCGAGACATTTGAATGTTAAGCTCATTTTGTTATAAAAAGGCCGGCCACAAGGTATACGGTCTATTCAGTAGCTATTTTAAACTTGAAAGAACATTCCGCGCCATGTTTTACCATTGCATCAATTGGCAACTTACGATAAGTAATTTTTTTCTTAAATGACATCTCAAAAGTGGTACTTGATTATTTTTGTAGACTCGAAGCAACAAATGAGACTCCTATGGCAATATGTGACTGCCATCCCTGAGGACTGCCTTAATACAAAGCTAGACAATGTTGTTTTTAATAAATGTTATAAAACGTTATGTTGCTGAAGTTAAGCCACTAAGATTCTACTATCTTCGATTTTAGCGAAAGATTAATCTCACCAAAATATTTCTATATGCTTTGGTAAGATTATTATTACTTATTTCATTATGAAAAGTTTGTACTACAGAAACCCACTGCGTAAGCAATTCTGTCAGATAGAGACACATCTATTTATATACGGCGGCCGGAGTATAGTAAGATTCACAGAACTTTGCGGTTTCGCTTTGCCAAGTTGGCAACACAGTTGTGGCTCAAAACTGAATGTAGTGACATTGATGGGTAGAGCTCATAAATACGGGAAGCTTAAAAAATAAATAAAACAGAACATATTTAAATTAATTAGGACAATATTTTAGATAATGTCCGTAAATCCTGAGATTTCATTGATTAGCGATGTCAAAGTAGTAGAAGATACATGGTTCAAAGAAATGATGAATAAGTATAACAAAAACAACAATGTATAGCATTATCTCATACTTGTTACTTTCTGACATAAGATAAAAGATAAGAGCAAACTACAAAATGGATAGTATGCTGACAAGGTACACGCATCCAATAGATGAGGTTGGTGTATGCCGGAATGCAGGCGTTGCAATCGTATTTTATGACGGTGCATTCTGGTAAATTTATTTATGAAGTTACTTACAGCATTCGATACATTAAATAGACTTATAATAAGGTGAACATATACATTTTTTACAAACAAATAAATACGAAAAGGCAGTACCTATAAATGTTTAAGGATAATTATGAGAATGAGATGTTATTAAACGATAGAATAAAAATTAATACAATCATACAAGGTCAAGTGACTAAAGCGATGATTGTCTCATTGGTACTGTATACTATGTAACGATTCAAAATGACTGCTTGTTACACATAATACGAATAAACCGAATGAGGGCGATTTAAATGGTTAATAAATTTGACTGGGGAGCGTTGATAAAATCAACATGGGAGGTCGAGGTCGTGCAAGTCGAACACAAAAAGACAATGTACAGAATATAATATTAGCTTTCACTGTTATTATAATATCAATTATTCAGGAGCAGTCCGCTGTGAAATTGCACAGTTGTTGTGGAACTTCCTATACGGTTAGACGAAACCGTGCACACGATAATAATTTATACGTTATCCGACTTCCTTCTACGTATCGAATCCATATGGAATTGCTATTAATTCATACGGTTTTTATGAGGATATTGATAGTCGTGGTAACGGTATTGTTTTATCCGGTTAAATTGTTACAAATGTACTATCATGTTCATGTTTTCATTTATACTGCACGAGTACTTTTAAAAATGACATCAGCTATTTCATGACTGCATCTATCGTATGAATCCAAATGTCTTATCCCTATCCGATCTTCACGATATTGTCTGATATAGTAACTTTCAAGGGCGACCGCTTTGCACGGTCCGATGGAACAGATTATAGAAAATAACCATACTTTCAAACTATTAAATAATTTTCATCTCACAATGTGCTGTGAAAAGGTTGGCCCAAGCAGCCAATTCGACGCATGATTACTAGTCGTCAATAAAATAATAACCTGCCCGGAGTGCCAATACTCAACGCAAATTACAATTTACGAGACAAATCATCGACTTTATATGCCTGTGGAGCAAGTTTCCTTCCGAACATAATTATAGATCGCTACTAAATTAACGCTTAAACGCATGATGTTTTTGACGCGGTATGGAAACAAAAAATATATCCTTATAACTAGTTGTTATTGCAAACGAGAAACACGACTTTGGAGCAGCTTTGTCACGAAAGACCTAGATCGTGATCGAACACACGTATAGAAAAATATAGTATGTATAGAGTTAAAAGAAAAAATATGATGACTAAATATACTACAAATATCTAAATAAATTTACTTTTTGATAGACATATCAAAGCACAATGGAAACCTTTGGAAAATGAAGATATCGATATCTCTAAAGATATGTAGCAAAGATATTTAGAAAGATAATATCAATCGCAAGAAAATAATTGCTATCAGATTTTTCCATGTCAATACAGATTCCGTCAATTCAGTCATTGACCATGATTGTGGCACCTAACTGTAATGAATGGACGTGTAACATGGCGGCCAATAACGGTGATCGAAAGCAATTGAGCCATTAAGCCCACAATTAACATCAGCTACAAATTGCCGCCTTCCTGATTCCCACCTGCGCCTGTGCAGCTTTGAATTTGCGCCCATCGGTTGATTCTCTTTTTCACGGCTCATTGTTTCAATTTTTTTGCGCTTTAATTGCGCTTTAACATGTCATTTGCCCTCATGCTAAGATGCAATTAAGACATCAACAAGCTAACGGTTTGGTAAAAAAATACTAAAATTTTGTATCATCTTCACTCAAACAGTAATTCCATGTTCTATTACAAGTACCAGTGACCTTTATAACAATTCCTATTCAATCGAAACGTGTCAAGTGTCAGGTATTGATACATTTATTGCCTATTGGCATGCGTTTTGATATAACCATTAATGTTTTCCGCGATGAGCCTCATTGAGGCAACCATAAACAGATTCTTCACGCACTCTTATTATGTACAGACCAACCCAATTCTCTGTAATATCATTATATGCAGTCCGAACAATTATCTTCACAAGGACTATGTCTTTTTGCTGGCATGTCGTACGCATGCATATTTAACGGGTAATATATTATACAAACATTTAAAATTGCTTTACAGTGATCGATTGTAATCTTCTTACGCATACAAGTTTTTTTTCTCGGCAGTACAAACAATGAGGTTCTCCAATAAGGGCCGAATGAGAAATTAATAAAACGAAGGTAACTCCAAATATGTAAGAGTTGCAGATGCGCAAAAACTTCAGTGACGTTCATCGAATGTCTTACGCTTGTACCATGGGAAACGGAGTGAGCATCAGGTTTTAGTAACGGTACCACACGAAATAAGCTCTAAAGATTAAGTGGCTTATGGATTGCATTACCGTGAAAATCTTAACGATTTGGAAGCTTACTTTTTAGTCGAGTTTATAAGAAAGAAATCCATCAAGGTTTCGCTTCGATACAGCTGTCGAACGCTATTGACGGTTGCATTTTGTCTTGTCATGTCTTGCCACTATTTTTTACTGAAATTAATGAGGAATGACGAACGTCTTCACAATGGACTCGAAAATGGGAAAGGGTGAATTGAGCAAAACTGTTTTCTTTCACATCCGTTGTTAATCTCCAGAGCTTAAGTAAGTTACAAAAATTAATCTCCTGTTCATTAAAAATGTTCGCATTTTTTGCTCTTATCCTCGTTGTTATTGTAACATACTAATTAGAGTAAACAAGTACTCATTTATCTAATTTCCTGCTCATGTTTTTATATCATCCTTATATTACTATAGCACTAATGGCAACTTTTCTGACTGAAATGAATTTAATAATGCTTTGTAGTAAATTTCGCATATTATAAAAATCGTTATCACATACGAAATTTCAAAGATGTTTATATTAAATCAAAACTCCTTGGTACTTGAGATAGAATTATTTAAGCGTATCTGGAATATATTATGTACAAGAGCAAAGACTGACCGCTATAAACATATCGCTTGCGATTCCCTAAATATAATCCATGAATACTGAAAACACGAAGTGTATTACAAACGCGCTCTGACCTCCCATGCTCAAGTTCGTGGGAAATTCGCCCCGGGACATACGTTATTCAATACGTTGTTACATTTTAGATGTGTTTGGCCTTCGTCCAGGATCTTTATTGCTTCAGAAGGTAGAAATTGTGGATTCGCAAAGAAAATAACTTTGTTGTATCTCTGGAACTGTTGTCAAGATTACTAAAATATTTTTACCTATCTCTTTGCTGGTCCAACATTTTTCTGCAAATGTTGCCAAGACTGAAATCATATTTATGAAATAGAGTAATCATTTTGGCTTTGTAGGAATTTTATACTTTTTATCAAGATAGAGATCCAAGAGGATAGTAGGTACGGTACGTTTTAAGATCGGCCTAGACAACAAGCAAATTATGTCTAAAGATTAAAATCTTAAAAATGATTGCGAAAATTTCACGGCTATTATAGATGCCGCAATAAATAACTTCTAAATCGGATTAAGTCAGCAAATGCTGCAGACATTTCATAGAACTTACCCTAAGCGTTGAGGCGCTCAGCGGTTGTCGTTTGCACTTTCGTAATAACTTTCTACAATTTTTCTTCACTAATGCCTTCCCTACGTCTGTCACAGTGCAGCATAAACTCACAATTTACTGCGTCGAGACGCTGACTAATTTCTCCAAGGCCAAAGAAGATCCATTATTATTTATTACCATATAAAATAATTCCCTCGGGAATTTACAAGTCGAAACCAACCATATTGCCTTCTCGTTGGGCTCATATCACCTTTTTGTAGCCGAATCGAAATCACATTTAGACCTTTTACTACTGCCGTGAGTCACAAAAGAGTATTACTGAGGATCTAAAAATAGGGCTCACGCGGTTATTGTTATTCGACAAAGAATTACAAAATTATACATAGTTACTCATGCAACAAAATTTTAAGGAAAATAAACCAGCTAACAGACACTATCGTAGTAGGTATTGTAAATTGTTAATTGTTAGTTATATGCTAATTCATTATTCTACGGTTGCATTTATCCGCCTTAAATCAAATTATAAATTCAGTTTACGAAGAAATTTTCCACTTTATTCGATAACGGTAATATTTCCGGACGGAAAATAAACGTATCAATCATTTCAACTAACACAACATAACTGTTTCCGTCATTTATGCAACAAGCTATAACAATGCTTCCCACTTGGATTTACTTCAAAATTAGCTATTAAAGAAATTGCGAAACATTAAATACAAGAGGCAAACAATTTATATGCCTTCGTTTTATATGCCTTCGTTCTCCGGAATCTTTAGATTCGCACCCATTCCAGTACATTTAATTTCATCTCAATAAAATTCCCAGAAAACCTCCTTGGAGCTTCTCAAATAGCATCGCTGACTCATTAAACACATGCCACCATTACAGGACTTTCCTGTATGACTGAGATTTCATCGTGACCGGCCCTCGGAATCAGGTCGCCAGTAGTTCCTGATGTTCGGTTGACGCGACTCCTGTTACACCATGTGTTTGGTTTATGATCTCCTTAGTTGTTTGTTTACGAGCGTCGGTTTATTTTAGATGCAGAAATAGGCGACCAGCATGCACTCCTGGCGCATGTCCGTTCGCAGCTTCAGTTACCTCATCGCATAGTGAATTATTGTATCCCCTTTTGTAATCGCCGCCGTGCGCTAACAAGGGTATCGTAGCTGTGAAGCATCTAACGTTTGTTTTGTGTAGATGGTTATATATTTCGAAGAATTTAAGCAGATGTCTTGGCGTATGGTTTAAATCAATTCCGTTCAACGGTTTTTTCCTTCATTTCAATTTTTATTTAATTTCAGCCAGAACATTGTATTTTAAATGTAAGTGCTCCGATTTTCCCTAATTTATTTTTATAAACCCATTAGAAATTAAAGTGTTTACGCTTTGATTTTGAATTGAATACATTTAGCTGTGAAAAGTTTGTTGCGTTATGTCTACTCGCTTCAGTTGTAACTGTTTTACTTTAAAAACTACTCATGTGTATAGCAATAGTGATGATGAATAATCGCAATGTGAATTGATAAGTTGTTGATTCGATCAATTGATAAACTGCCAAGAAGATGGCGCCAAGTGTACAGTTACTTGGTATAAAACCTGATGTGGTAATCTAAATTGTCTGACATCAACTTTCTATTCCTCGTTGCCTGTATATTGAATTAGTATTGAAAGTAAAAAATGCTGTCATTTTTACGGCACCCCAACACCTTGTTTCAATTTGCAAATACACTTTTACTTTCTAACCACCTCGCTATATTGTTCATAACTGTTTATGGATTATAAAGGAAGTTAAATTGTAACGGACGTTGTCAAAATAAATGAGCCCTGATTTCTTCACGTCATTTCCAATATCACTGAATGAATTTTGGATATGACTGAAGGAATGACTTTGCTTGGATTGAACATACAATTTAGTCAAAATATATAATGATGTAGGTATATGAGTAAGGAAAGGGTTATCATACTCGAAATCAGAAATAACTTGAAATCCAACGAAGCAAGTTCTCAACCAGCACAATTAGCGAAGACAAGGGCTGTTCAAAATCCGATGGCAAAACTCGATACGCCCCTGCCCTTGCACATTTCTGTCAACGTTATTAGGATGAAGGGTTCCTGACACCCTCAGGGACACTTATACACCCTATCAGCGAACTTGGAGGGCTTCCAGTATTGTTGCAAAACACTAGAGCCCTCAACAACAAAAGGATAGGGTTCGAAGCCGTACTTATAATTTATTTCTGCTGCCAGCGTACCTTTTGTTGCGTGGAAATACAAGACCTATAGGTGCTATTTTAATGAATTCAAGCTTGACTGGCTGTAAAATTTACGACTAATGGAGCAAATGTTTACAATGTGAGCTCGATAATGGACACAGTACGAAATCAAAAATCTTGAAGAATAAAGATATTAAGATGAAACTTTAAGAATAAGAATGTAACTTTAAGAGACATAAATTAACAAAATATGAATTAGTTTAGACAATGTTATTAAAATATCACAGTAATGACTTTTATGTATTTACACCACAGAAACAAATACGTACATTGAACGAGAAGCGAACAGAGAACAAACTCACGACGTTGATGTGTAGTTTTAATTAAACAATGTTAAATTGTATAATCCTTTTCAACCTATTAAATTGTATTTTACAATAATGGTTCGCCATTAAAGCCGTTAACCGTAGCGCGAAGAACAATAATACATTTCGCCAACAGACGCTCTAGCGGGGCTAGAGTTTCGTTGTTATTGCTAGCTTCTCTCTTATTTCGCCCCTTATCTGAATTTTCCACTAACAAATGTACAAAATGATAGCCAAAGCAATATATTACGTAACCAATAATATCTTTGATTTTTATCACATTTGTTTGCATTTGTTCTATATTATTATTATCGAAGACACGACACAAAGTTTATTAACCTTACAAAATGTTGAACCTAGGAAAATAAAATAAAAAAGTAGCTTATAACTGTCTACCTAAGGCGGTTTATGAAACGTTCATGATATTTAATTTATTTGAGTAAACACTGTGCATAAAATAAAACTAGATTACCCAGAAACATTATTTTGATTTTTACAAGATGAGTATTAGGTATTCTGTTGTATGGGCCGACTATATTACGTATTTTTATAATAAAAGCAATAAAATACTTCCACTTGCAGTCTACTTGTTGTAAGGTGGTTACTGCCGCCCACGGACAGTTGTAACTTGGAACCCACTATAAATAGAACAGTTCAACGTATAAAATGCTACCAGTGAATCCCAATTTCTTTATAGTCGCTATCAAATAAGATCTTGTAAATGGCGAGACACTTAAGGCGTGAACAATAACATTTCTCACTAACTGACGCCCGCGGAGCTCAGGGTACTATTATTTGAAACTTCACTTCTTTTATTCCTCGCTTATCTACCTCAAACCTGCTGTGTGAATAATAGCTACAATAGTTCATAATGGAACAAATTATACCTCGGACCTATTTATTAATATTATTTATGGGAATATAAATATTTGCTCCTGCACGTTAAGCTTTGTATTATGTGTATCATTATGTTTGTGTACGTAAGATTGTTTGTTAAAGTAATTTTGTAATAATTAATAAATTCCTCGTTTAGAAATCATGGTTTTGATTTTATTATTTTTACTATTTTTATTAATTACCATGCTATTGAAAAAAAAGGATATGTTATACAAAAGTAATAAGTATTTTTTGTTCTCATATTATTTTAATTACAGGATCGCTAAGTAATTGCAATTTACAACAAAAATATTTGTGTCCGCCTGAATTTGCAATACTTATTGTACATATATGGCAGATTCAGGCGGACACAAATATTAGCCTGAATCAAACTAAAGCTTAGGGATTATAAACGTTATCTGCACATGTCAGGACTCTTGATATTTCAGTGTCAAAAACTGACCTTAATATGATTAGATTGAGTCAGGATTTATAACTGACCTTGTATAACAGAAGCACTTACCGCGTCTTAACGTCCATCATATGCGAATTTATTTAATAGCTTAAATGTTGTGCAAAATAATTGAATAGGTGTATGTATCTAAGACGTACTTCCTGTATATTGATTGGTGTATCAAGGTTATATCAATCATGTCTGATCGATCAGAGTCGCTATTGTTATGGCGTAATGATATTACGTTGTTGGAGGTAGAATATTCCTGCTAGGTTTTGATGCGAATTGCAGAAGGCCTGTAGCTAACAGGTACAGACCTCTACCACCGGAGAAGGCCTTCTTGACATTGTTTCAATCCAAATTGGTACAGGAAATTCGTTTGCCCCGTGTCAAATATTTTAAAATTTTAAGAACGTCGAGTATCGAATTGATGGTAACTTGATTGTAGATTTTATACTGTGTACGTACTTCAGTGGCCATATTGCACGTATTGCGCCATCGGTCATAATTGTTCTGGTCTGAAGGGTGTGGTAAGGGAGTTATGTTTATCCGAGGAGTTCCAACTTAGTCCTCAAGGGTAGCACCGCATCTGTGGTTGACCTCAGATCTATGATCTTATCTGGGGTTGATAACAGATGATCTTGGGCAGCAGTGGCTACTTACTATCAGGTGGACTGCAAGCTTCTATGCTACTTCGATCATATATAAAAAAAAACTAGTACCAATGCCCAATAGAGGAGGATTGAAACCAACTGACTTTTAATAGTTAGAATTATTCATTTGCCAATCGTAATAAAGTTGCAGCTGCAGTTGCATATCATCAAGGAAACAGCACATATGTTAGTCATTTTATCTTATAAAATATATCCGAATATGAATAAATATGAGCATGAGATTTATTTGAAGCATTATATTTAATTTATTTACACAAGGCAAGTTTGAATACTATTTTAATATCAATATCCGAGCTTTGAACGAGTTCTATCAATTACTAAGCCGCTTTTAATGCGGTTCTCTAATTAGTATGTAACTAAGCTAGGGCTATTATGGTTTGATTAATAATTGAATTAGCTTTCAAACTTTTTCAATTTGACAGTGATACCTGTTTAAAATTACAAATTTTATTGATAAGATTAGTTTAAATAACAAATTGAAATTCCATACAATAAACTAAGTAATTTTATGAATTTATAAAAGTTACATTTTCTCAATGTAAATAAAAGTGATTATTTTAATAATTCCATATGTTTTGGTATTTTAAATAATGTATTTTATTATACTGGTCATTGTTAATTCAACGAACATGTCATATTATCAACTTTTACCTCAATAAGTTGTTATCTTTATTATTTTATATCCTTTGGAATCTTCATTACGGTGGAAACCTGGACGTATATCGCAGCTATTAAATTCCATCGTAAATAAAATAATAAATTTTATATCTATTGTTAAAAGGAAAGTTTATTTTATTGTCCACGATAATAGATTAATAAAACACGATATTAACTGTAATCCAACACAAACGTAATAGAAAATTTACCACCTTTTTAAGTCCGTCATATTTACGTTTTCTATTTAATTTTATTTATAGCTGAGTACTTTTATCTTTACAAGAGATATCAATGAAATATTAAGGAACATTCTTATTGTCGTCTGTGTTTCGTACAAGAGCCGCTCAAACATTTCTAAGCCTTAGACACCCCATGTTCGAGACAATGGGCCCAAACGCACACGATCCCACACTCGACTGAGGGCACTTATCACAAATCGCACGGCAACGCAATGTCGCAACGCTTACGTCACGGCAGATAGCGATTTTTCCGACCTACGGCAACGCGCCGGTCGTTGACCCGCGCCGATCCTGTATCGCCTCACCCCCGACGCACTCAAGAGGCTTCGTCTCGCAGATAAAACGAGCGCAGTCTGAAGCACCCTTAACTCGCGCTTCTATTTTTAAACCGGGAGATGCATTTTTCATCGCTGCATTTTGATACGTCATTAAAAACACAAAACGCAAAGGTCGTATGGATTCATCGTTCGCTCAATTTTGAACTCAGATCCGACTGTCGCAGGAATGCTTGTCGTTAAATTTCAGCACAATAGAGATTCGCAAGCATCTGCATTTCAACCGTGAAGTGTATTTTTCTTTGCTCGTTGCTGATTTTTAAAAACGTCGTCTACTTTTGAATTTTTGAAAAGGTCGTTTCACAAAGCAACATCTACCTCCACTGTAGGTGTACTTTGAAGCGACCTTGTTTGTTTTACATTTTGGTAAGATCCACTGTAGTACTTTACTGAATTAAAATGTATTGTTTTTGCATATTCTTGTCCAACAATGCGTTGGTAATATAGGATGGCTTCAACCGGACAATGTACACAAAGCAACTTGAACAAAGACTGACCCTACGTTACTCGAGATTAATCGTAGCTAGGAGGGAAGACTAAGCTCTTAAGTCCCTCGTAGTCTAGAACTTGTATTAGCATTGTTCTAAAGTTACAAGACCCTTGTTACAATAACGCTGGTATTCAAGCGCAATTCCCGTTAATCTATAGTTTCATGAATTTAGCACAAACAATGATGTCGTTATAAAGAATCGTATCTATTGTGAAGGTCGCATATATCCACCTTTTTCAATACCACTGGCACAGTCCTTAAAGAATATGGAAAAGCAGAAACATATTGGTCCGCAAAATCAAACCACGATCGAATCAGCCGCTGTAAAGTGATATTTTATAATAATTTTGGGTGTAAAGGTACCATGATTTCATTGGCCATCAATTTGCGATACTTTCGGATCTATTTTATACTTCGGTATGAGAAGTGAAGAAGAAAATAAATTTTTCTCATTATTTCATTATTCTTGGAGATATGTATGTCCTATGTCTAGTATTTACGACACATTTTTCTTCCTTACCCTGACTTCCTAATTCCCATACCTAGCCTAGTTTAACTATCTAGCCTCTTAACTTCCTAATTTCCATACCTAGCTACTTATTATAGTAACACTAATATTTATTCATAATTTTATACATCCTCATAAAAGCAAGTGCTCCGTTATTAGAAAAACATAAAGTTAGTCTATAAATCGCTTCCGTTCTCTATTTCTAAGGTACACCATATACGTTGTTTATCGTTACTAACAGATCCCAAACAAACTATTGCTTGTAAACTGATTAGTTTACCGTGTACACGAGCCGGTTGTCACACTAACTTAAGCTGAGGGCTTCCGTTCTATTTACACACATACTGACTACCGAACACTAATGAATTCACTCCGAGTACACCCAGAGATCGTAAGATATGCGCGTCCATTCCTCCAGGGGCAAATACCCATTACAGTTAACTTAATACAAAATAACTCTTAAATGTATTGTACACAAGGGTAAAAGGAGTGAATATGATATTGAACGAAATGTCAAATATAATTATAAGACAGTGACGCACAAGAATAAATCTTAACACGCAGTCGTAAAGACTAATAACCCGACGGCCAAATATTAGACAGTGGCTCTAATCAAGCGTAAGTTATTGCTACGCAATTGATTGGAAATAAATTCTTATTGGGATAAAATGTTAATGTATGGACTTCGTATCTCTAAAATGAAATAAAATAAAGGTTAAGTTAATTGGAAACCTTTATCCTTATCTGGCTTAGAATGTATAATCACTGTAATATACAGTATAAAGAGCTGTGTATTTATTTGTACAGTCTCGCGTAAATTTAACACGTACATATGTAACTAATTCTTAAGATTAAACAAGACGGTCGATTGGTGAAAATTAAATGGCATTCATGCCATATATTTTTAACACTGACAAAAACACAAACATATCTCAAATAAACTACCTTGTTTATGTTGTAATTCTCTACAAGCATGTTTTATGTTATCTTTCACTAGAAATCATAAATTGTATATATGTTATTGTAGCAAATATATCTCTTTAAATACTACATAGTTACATCGCCTTATAGATTTAAAACAAGCTGCAGACCAAACTATACCAACTGACTTTCTACGTAACTTATAATTATATCCATAAACAAAGCTAGGTCAATATCAAAAACAATAAGTAAAGCCCGATGAAGTTTAGCGCCCGCTTCCTGTCCTGTACGTCCTGCATGAGAACAAACGCAGCGCCGCGGGCCGGCGCGGCAAACAACATACCGCGACCGCCCGCGTGCTTCAGTCAAGCATAATAAGAGTATGTGCTTATAAGCTAAAAAAATATAGTATTTTTGCTACATTATTTTTTAAGATTTTCACAAATTCGAGATCGAACTGTAGGAAAGATATATAGCCAGAAAAGAAATTAAAAACACCTGCCATATGCGGCTATATTGAATTATGTGATAGCGTAAATTTTGCAATAATATTAGTTTAAAATCATAATATATATACTATTACCAACCTTGTACGTTACAAGTTTCGAACCATGTTCAATTATAACCATAAGCAAGGCTAGGTCAATATCAAAAACAATGAGTAAAGCCCGATCAAGTTTAAGTTGCGCTTCCTGTACGTCCTGCGTGAGAACAAACGCAGCGCCGCGGGCCGGCGCCGGCGCAGCGGAAGCGACGTGCCGCGACCGCTCGCTCGCTACGGTCAAGTGTAATACGAGTATGTGCTTATGAGCTAATATATGCTTATAAGCTAAAGCCATATGATAATATGTGTGAAATATTTCCAGCCTTTTTGACTTGATTAAACTTATTAAACCGCAAATTATCTATGTTTTTGTGGATTGAAATGTATTGTAGAATCTTTTTCGGGGCATTTGATCTGTATAGAAACTAAGTATCTTATGTAAACCCAAATCTAACCTAAATCTAAACTTTTATAACTTTGGTTACAAATGATCAATCCATGCAATCTATTTTAAATACAATAGATTGTTTCTATTTGTAACACAATCACCGTCGATGGAAGTTGAGGTACCTAATCAACGATGATTTTGAGTTTGAATACCGTTAATTGCTGTCGATAGTAAATCTCTTCCCAACTATGAGCCAATTCTCTTCTCACGTTCTGATTGCATTATTCAAGAACAATACCTACCTATAAATTTTATTGCAAATTGTTTCTGATTTGTAATTTTAGAACAATTTACTAAAACATTAGTTATCGTAAAGATGATTAAATTTCCTTGTACAAGTTTATTATTATCGTTCTTGATTATTGTAAAACAACAAGATAAGGCCCAGAATTATCTGGAACATATAAATCTCCCGATAACGGAACATTCAGTAAAATGTAAACGGCAAAATCGCGAAATACAATTATTATCCGATCGTAATATAAATACCGATTGATTGTGAAAGAACTCAAAGTATATTATATTCAGGAAATTGCAAGTATCTTATTACAAAATATTAAATGGTACAAATTATTTTGCATTGAAATGGAACAAAAGTAATTATCATATGCCGCTTTACTTTAAAAATGTGTAAGTGATTTATTTTTACGCAATTGCATTGCAATAAGCTTTTTTAATGCTGTAGCCCACATGACGCTGAACCTAATGATGATACCGTATGTTAGGTGCGTTGCTACCTCAGAAGATGTAGTTAGAATTCCTCGTATATCTTAATTTAACACATCTTGCAAACAAACAAATTAGTGCCCAACTACCGTTATCAGGTAGAAATAGATTTCGCATTGGTACTTTACACCACCACAGTACAAGTTTAGTACCACAAAAAGTTAAAGATTAATCTTCTTTGAATACTCGAATTAAATACTTCACATTTTTCTGATCAAAAAAAGATGCGGCATTTGTGAATGGAATAAAAAACATGCAATCGCACGAAGAGGTATCACATTACTTACACGCACACATATTGCAATGTCTAATCTCATTTGTATTATTGAGGCGTTGCGCACCGTACATCTCATTGATTGATGGGGTGTTCACGCGTCGCTTCCACGTGATGAAGACCCACTCATAAAAACACCGGTTCAATCCGATTTGTTAATGACGCACTTAAAAATACTATAATCTTGCTAATTTTCAGTTAAATACGATTATAACCTTCTTTAACTATGCCAGTTGTGATAGCATGAAGATATTTGTTTATGTGAATGTAGATGTGCGTAAAATAACTTCCGTAGAGTTCGAAAATTGTCTGTGTTGAATAAAATAAACTTACTGTTGAAGATTGTGAATCTTTAGAATTAACCATTTTGTTGCGATTTAGGACTCAAGTTTGGTAAAGTTAAGACTTTCTTTAGTGTCCCGACTTACATTATGGTGTATGACTATTTTTGTCTATCTCCAAACAATATTATTAATAATATTTTATTTTTTGTTTCAGGTATGTGACTACTACTATAATTAAAAATATATCCAACATTGAATATAATCTTTTGAAAGAAAATGGAGATTTTGTAAGTAACACTATTCTAGTTGTATAGACCTTTGTTTAAACATATTCACAACGAAGTTATTTAACAAATTTGTTCTACAAATTCAAAAAGTTATTTAACATGTCACGAAACTGAAACGGATTAATTACCTACATTGGCAAGCCATTTTACCAATACAACATCGTCGTAGACCGCTTACAATGCACTTGTTCCCGAAGTAAAGTAAAATAAACACGTCGCTATACGAGAACAACTAAATCAGCCATATTCCGTGTCCGTTGACATAAACATTCGCACACGCGTGCCGCTGCGCCCGCGCATCCGTAGGGTTGCCACGCCTTCGCTAAAAACCAATAAAAAGTAAAAAATATAAATTAGTGGCTAAGTATAGTTGTTATTATATGGTAAAGTAAGTAGGGATAAATATTGCCAGTATTATTTAGTAGTAACGCATGGATTTTACTAATTATTATTATTAGATGTGTTAAAATGTTTAAAATATTTGGCGTAATTATTTACTTTAATTTATTAGGTTTCATTGTATTGTTAATTATTGATTGTACCTCGGTCGCGAGTTAAGGACTACAGCATGAGTTCTCATTCCATTACGTATTCCTTGAAAAAAAAGTCCTTTCAAGACAAGTCTACCTGGCAACACTAGCAAAACTAAAAATACCCTCTCAAGGGTTTCCTGTTAGAAATGTTTATTAATTTATATTTATATATTAACAGTTTTGTTTACACTCACCACGTGGCCGCGAGGGCATCGAACTCCGCTATGATATTTTTACAAAGTTTTTTCTGTTTCTTTATTGCTCGGAATACACTATTCGTTTCATAGTGTAATCGGGCTGTTTTTATCTGCTGTCGTTATTTTCTATAGCTTAAATTTATGGTTATTGAAGAAGTTGGAGCTATATTCATTTTTAGCATGAAAGATTGCGTAGAAATTGTTCTTAATTTACAAGGTTGAAATCAGTTAATAAATGATGCATGTGCTTTGTAAATATACCAAGCAGTGAACATTGTTGTCATACATTCGCATATGTGTTAATTCTTAATAATTTGTGTAGGTATTCATAATATTTTTTTGCAATAATAATCATCTTAGAGACTATCAAATTATACAAATATCTACTTCTAATTAGCAGACGGGATCCTGTAAATTAAAAGCAAGATACCTACACCTACACCTACATACTTTAGGTTTCATTTCATGTATTAGCTAAGTGAATAATCCTGTTTTGTAACTCGATACATCCGTCAAAGGCCACCATTTTGTCATTTCTCTTCCTTGTTCCAACTTCAAATGTGTCATATTTTTCAATACGAGTTCCAACCGGTAGGCTATCGATCAATCGACCAGAAAAACCCGCTCGGGCTATGAATATAAATAATTCCTGTTTCCACCCACCAAACGATTTGTCGATAAGTGAAAATCGTTTATATCATGCCGATGTTTAAGAATGGCATCAAAAGATAAGCGTTACGAAAATACGTAGATGAATAGTATGGTTTAGGATAATGTAAGCGCTATATTTAGCTGGAATAAAGCATCTCTCCGAAAACTTGTAGCGTTACAAAAAATATATTTTGACTATAATACATGAATCGTATCGGCTATGAAATAATATGCACTACGTTTATTTTAAAATGTATAATGACATATTATTTACAGCATTAAAATAACCTTATTTCAATGGGCCCAAAGGAATATCTTGTAGAATATTTTATCATACTATTTTATACATTTTTTGCTTTCTTCGCAGTTTCCAATTGAGTGTGACAAAAAGATAAGATTAGATCAGCTAAATCTGATTTATATTTATCATCAGTTTTTATAGAACATAAACAATTCAATAAGTTCATTCCCCTAGCCAAGAAATCTCATTAAATAACGCGCAATGTCATTCTGGATTTTATTATTTAAAAAAAGGTATTTTTTCAACATAGTAAATAAGAAATGAATAGGTAGGTACTAATAAAAACAATTGTTACTGATGAGTTCAATTCAGAGCTTCCTTACTGCATTTATTATTAATTGAGGTCTGACCCGTATACGCATTATTTTTCCTTGCTTACTCTGCTTCAATAGCTTTAATATTAAATATAAATTAGTAATATTTTATAATTTATTTGATGCTAAGATTATTACTTATATTTCCTCTTTTTCACTAATATAGTTAATTGAAATTAGTGAAAAGATACCACAATATTTCTACTTTGGTGACAGGATTCCTTTTCTTATATTCTTTGTTTAATAACATTTGAATTTGACTACAATTTTCAACCTTCAATATTTCCGATGCATTTGAAAACGTTTTCTCTCCAGTGCCTAATAAATTCTGAGCTCGAAGCCGACTATTTTCTACTGAGACGTCCCACGATGGCTCAAAGTCCCGCTGAGACGTTCCATCTTCATTGTCAATGCTACACAGAGCTCTGTGCGCCTATAAGGTCGAAGGAAACCTCACCGTTAAATTTATATGAACGGAGATTATCTGTTGACTTCTACGACCTTAATATATTAACGTACTCAATATTACTAATACTATATTTTAGATAATATTTGGGTATAATCAATTTTAAAATTTATGTGACAGGTAGTTACAAAAACTATGAATAAATAAGAATTGTATGTGCGTTACTTCGTAAGTAATTGAATTGAAAAATAAAAAAAATCATAATAAATCAAACTGGAACGTATAGTTAAATAAGTATGTACATTACCAATTCGTTTCATAAACCTTTGAACCTCTTCTCATTGCTATCATTATTTACGAATAATATTAATCTAAAAACCTCAATTTTTCTATTTCACGCCATTCAAATTGTGACATGCAACCACACTCGTCCGTGTGGTCTCGGTTATTACAATTTTCAATTGTCCCTCGCTCTCACAATAAACGAAATTACCTCACCTGTGATTAGCCCCATCCATAACACAAAAGGCACTATTGTAGTACGTATAAAGACTAATATAGTATGCGCATCCGCTCGCGGTCAACAAAACAGTAATTACACAGCGAAAAACGTAATTTTATGGGAGCCGAGTAAGTATGTGATGAATAGATTTTGTAATCCGTGGAAAGCAGCACACGAATATGGAAATCGTTTTGTTGTCTACTTTTGGCGTAACATCCTCACTACCTCGAAGGGTCAGGTCTTGGATGGTCATGCCAAAACAGATGATTCGTTGCGTCTGTCGGTTATGTTGGGAAGTTTCCTTATTTAACTTTTAGACTTAATTCATGGCAGATTTCTGTAACATATTGTAACATTAATTTGCATTTATATCTGTACATATTTGTATGTTGAGCTCAACACGGATTAGATTTTTAATACAATAACGATAAAATAAGGCGTAACGAAAGATAGTGTGAGGTAAGGTGAGGATTTTTTAACAATAATAATAATAAAAAAAACTTTAAAGCGCATGGCGCTCGCAAGTTGCACATGCTTGAAGTGACCTTCGGATTACAAATTATTTGTGATCGTTTAACGCCGAAACGTGTTAGACTACCTCCTGTCATTTCTCAGATGGTTAAACTGATTGGAAGCGATAGATTAGCTAAATTACTTTTTGTGTTGCCGGAAAAGTCATAACGTATTTATTTCAAAATATGAATAAAGAAAATATTCATACTTTATACGCATTTCCTACATGTTTGAATACAGAAAACATAACTTATAGTAAAATTTAAAAAAAACCGTTTTCAAAACAAAACTATTATCAAACAGGAAGTAGGTAATGGGTAACGCAAGACTAGTTTTATGTAAATTTGAAAAGCATACATATCATAATATTATTTTAAGAATAATTTCTCATACGTGTAAGTAAAATGTATGTCATGTTCTTTTGCGGAAATTAATATTTAAGGTGGTTAAATATTGATACTGGTTTAAGATTGGCTTTTTGCAACGTTTGCGGCGTATTTAAAAAGTTCACATTAGTTTAGTCAATTCATAAGAATATTGCATGATTTCAAACAAAAAATATAATTAAATATATATAAATTAAAAATGACACATAAAGAAAAAAGGATCATTACAAAATAAAGGTTTAGATCGCGTGTAGAGTTCACGCTTATCGAAGTAAAACTTAAGATGAGTTTAAGTGTCACAACTCGTTAGAAGGATTCACTTCGTCTTTCAGATGACTGCCCTAATTGGGACCGACGGATTATTATGGAAGTTTTTTTGCTATTCACGTTTTTATAACCCGCTCTTAGATAAAGCTACAATATAACATAGGTATATACGGGTACACTCGTAGATCTCCAAGGAAATTGATATACATTACATAGGTAACGCAAACGTTAATAGATACATATGCACAGTCAAGACAATACTTAACGGGTTCAAAGATTTAAAAAGGTTTAAAAACTCTATTTTGCCTTGTACGTCATCTTCATTCGTTTAATTGTATGCACTTTATTCGTCGAAAGGGCGATGGAATCTCACAGATTTCTCATCGACACGCGCCCATCTCTATTGTGTTCACGCATCACAGACATCACTAGTGTTGCCAGGCCAAATATGATTTTTATCGGGACAGAAGATACAAAACGGGACTTAACATTGTAGATCGTAAGAAACAATCAAATCATTTGTTTAATTAAGGTTTAATTCATGGCGTTTTGCTTAAGCTTGCTAAGTAATTAACCGATATCTCAATTGAACAAGTGATTATCTCGTGAAGATGCCGACTATCTACATGATTCAACGTCAAACTCATCGTTTCTGTGAGATTCGTGATAATGCCCGGTATTTAAAAGAGCATTATTTTAATAATTTAATTTATTTATTAGTACAGGATGTTTAGGATACTGATAAATTAAGACATTTAGCGTCCTGATCGGGTGCATATCGTAACGCGTCCCCAGGCCTTTAAAATCGGGACGTCCCGCGCAAATCGGGACACCCGCCAACTCTAGACATCGCAGTGTGATGGACGGATAGCGGTGAAACAATAGATCAAGTTTACTATCTGTTGTATTTGATTTATGCCGTCCAATGATTGTGTCACATTGACGTGACGCTTTCTCTGAGCACGTAATAATTTGCTGCAGTTGTATAATAATGATGCTATGTTCTAAACATGCAATGATTGGCCGTTTATCGCATTTTAAGAATAATTGATGGAGTTATTTTAGAAACTAGTCTCGGTCATCTGTTGCGATGAGAAAGTAGAAATCAAGAACCAAATGCAGCTATGCTATCAATTAAATATAGACTATTATACTTTTTACTCGTCAACGCAATACTTTATTTTATTATTTTGAGTTTATAGGAGGATATTTCCCTCTCTCTTCCTTCCTATTTCTATTGTTTACATCGTCGAATGTACTGTAAAAAACCTCACCATTTATTGTTTATTTATAATTTTAGCCTCCATTTTATGTATAAACAAACATATTATTTACCCTACTGGACATAGGTAGGTAGTTACCGCACCTCTTTATATTGATGACAGTAGTAAAGTTTCGCAAACAGACGTTAATGTTAATATATTAAAATCATATGCTATTAACGGGTACAACTCGCTCTATTACAAGTTAAGAGGATGCATAAACGCATTATATAAATAGACCGAACAGTAACGTTCCGGTTAAGAAGGAATGTTGCATATTTATTCGACATTTCACGGCACATTAGCGACTCGCCCGCGATATTTCACACCTCGAACCGTACAAACGGAACATACATACTTACACTAAATACCATTGCTCATCAAGGGATTACTACACGTAAGCTACTAAGGTGTCTGTCTTTGTTTAAAAGTTATAACAGGCACTAACTAAAACAGGCATCCCAAGGGAACTCGATCACAGATTTTAGTTCTTACTAGCTGATCCCCGCGGTTTCACTCGAGTTTAAAAAGTAAAAAGGAATACATATTTAAACATAACTGAAATCCCGTTCTCCTACGACGTGACCCGCATGCACGTAGAGCGCGCGTTTATTATTATATTTTAATTAAAATAGCCTATATACGTTAATTTGCATTAAGTAAAAAATTGTTATTTAGAAATCCCGAACAGACACTTCAATTTTATTTATTTGGTTGATGATAGATGGTAGATGGGTGTGATGTTCTTCATATAGAGTAGGTCTGAAGATCTACAGACCAGTGGTCTAAAAATACTGGCAATTTATCGCAAACTACAGAACCTTAGGGATGATTTATTGGAGATAATTCTCGTTTAAATATTTCACACCTCGAGCTTACTACTTCACAGTGGTTTAAGCATAATCACCACATCAGCGGTCTACGTCGTGACTCTTGCCATTGTTGGTGCGTACACGCAGTCATAGCGGTTATCCAACTTGCGTAGCAATTTCGTATAACCAATGATATTGCGATATTCTGACATTAAAGCCGATTTTATTTTTCCAAATTTTTTACAAGCTAGACAAGTGCCGCGGCTAACAAAATTGCAATTTTATGCCTCAGATAAATATAATAAGGTAGATTACTCACCGCCTTTTATTTGAGTGAAGCCAAAAAACTACACTACTTTCATGTATTTATACGCACACACACAAAACTAGCGTGGTTTCTTGTCAATTTTTTTAGTTTATTTACGCTCACACGGTCACTTTTATAATCCGACC
>DWPV01001106.1:0-22462 GCA_018251915.1 Urbanus proteus proteus | reverse complement strand
ATGAGTCATATGAAATACTTAGAAAATCATCATAATTCATTCTATCTTTTGGTTATATCCACAGATGGCCAAAGAAGCGAACGAAGGCTCGAAACTGTGCTTAGAGCGGATCAAGCAACTGTTCGACCTCGACAACAACGGTACGACCGCGGCAGATCCCTTATGAACGTGCGGCCTTTGCTGTCACGCGTAGTACGCTTATGTGTGCCTGTGCGTCCACAGATTATATAATAAAAAGTTCTATGGACACGAAAATATTGGCTCCTGTTTATGAGTGAAAATATAGTCATTGTCTATGCTTCTCGCTAGAGGAAGTGGTATTAAAATGTTTATAATCTTGTTAACTTAAAGGCTGTATAAATACAGTTCCTTTGATTGTTTCTTCAAGGGGTGTAATTGCCAACGTTCCCCGTTTTGTTGAAATAGGGTCTACTTATTATTTAATTTATTTATGAATGAGAAGTACTATAAAGGACCCTATACTTAAGTAATATAAGGCACATTTTAAACATGGCAAGTAATTTATATAATTATAATATAATATTTTAATATTATTTCAATGTACCGTCAAATAATTCTAAAACTCAGTAATTTCCGTCGCATATTTTTTACAATAGAATACGCTTTATCTATATAAACTTTTTGATCTTCATATCTCTTAGCCGCCTACTTAAATATTTATTATCTGTAACCTATGGCATACATTTAATAATTAATATACTGTTGTTTATTTCGCGTAGCATATCTGTAGATAAATATCAAATCTGGTTAACTTCATTGTGAGAAACGATACAAGCACGATACGATGCATATGTCAATTCATTTGATGTATTCTGCAATTGTACTCGTTTATACAATTTATATCATTTTCGAGTGGAGTTAACCAGGTTTGATATTTAACTACAGATACATTATTTTATTTCGGCGAATTTCAATGTTGTCCTCTTTAATCTATACACATATCTACAATCCTCTTCAATCTGTGCTTTTATTGAAAATATTGCCATCAACAAGAAATTAATTCTTACAACTTTTCAATTGTTTATGATTTTATCCTAATGTCAAATTCTTATGGTTATTCGTATTAAATTTTCCAAGATAAACAACTTTAATTTCATCTATTTATAGTTAAATAAAATGTATGCTATGGGCTATATACATATCTCTATTCTGCCGACTATTTATTTTTTTAGTTTCACTTTTTCTTAAAGTACTATTTACTGAATTACATAGATATTACGCCTATATACTTATGAATAATTACGTAATGAATTCACTTCTCATCACACTAGGTACATCTAGACGAAGTGCGTTTTTCTATGCTCATGTCTTATTTGTGTAAAAAAATTAACTGGTTAATAAACAAAAATAATCACGATATCTGCATTCGAGCAACTAGTAAAGTATCTAGGCCAGATATGGGCAACGAGTCTGAAGTTTAGGGGCTAAATTTCATGGGACTCTTCAAAAAAGGTGCAAAAAGAGCAATCTTTAAGGTCGACGATGCATTGGTGAACCCACTGGTTTCTCAAATGTCCATAGGCGGTGACTACTTATCATCAGCTAGCCCATCTATCTGCCTTATTGTTACATCAAATAATTTAAAATAACAGTCGTAAGCCGCAGCAGGTGCCGCCTTGGACGCAATTATGTTTTTCGTTAAGAAAATAAATGAACGAAAAAAAGAAGTCTTCCATATTACATTATTCGCGGGACGGATCCTAAGCCAAAACAGACCATAAAACGCACCCATTACCATATGACTAAGGCTTTCCTTAATTTAAGTGCAAACCATGCTCGTCTATATTTTCCCATATGTTTGGCCTTTACTCACCCAGCTTTGGGAGTCATGCCCAGTAGTGGGACATACAAGATTGCACTAAATCCCGTCATAATATTCTATTCTCTAACGGAAATATCTAAGAAATTATTTGATGTATTGCAAAAATAAGTCGAGCAAAGAAAAACGTACTATAAACTGTAAGACTGTAGCAACGGAAAGAGTTAGAAGTACGTAGTAAAGTTGTAAGAACACAATTTCACGAATTTAATTGCATTTCACTCCGCAATGGACCAGTTGTCGGGCGGACGTTATTGATACAGTAGGCATGGCGTTCTCTTTCCTTGATTAAATGTAATTAAACTTAAACCGCTTTCTACATTCATAAACCCACTGTAGTATTTTCTCCTTCTCGTTGGTGCCACACACATACACGAATACAAAAACACCCAAACAACAGAAATTCAAAATTTATCATAAGATATCTGTCTGGCCGGGAATCGAACCCGGGTCCCAGGTCGAATCGGTATACCAAGTTCAGAGTTAGAAACGCGTCAATGGTCAACCTCAGATAGATCTCTTATCTTGTTTGGAATTGTTCAAATTGCTATGGTAGTGACCACATCCAAAAAAATGAAGAATTTAACGAGAAATGAAGTATATTTAGAGGTAGTGATTACTTGTCATCAGGTGAACTGCATACAGTTTTACATCTACCTATTACATAAAAGGCAGTTAATTAAACAAGGAAAGAGATATACGCCCTAACATAGGTTTAACTCCATTAGGGATATTATAAATGCTCTAGATGTAAAATCGCACCTTGTTACTACGCAATTAGGACCATCTTTCATCTACATAAAAAATTGGCGATTTTCCGTAGTGAATATCAAAATAATATGCGCCAAAAATGTAGACTGTATTTTCAGTATAGAAATGAATGTAGAGTGGAACTGAGTGGTTGAGAACACGATTACATGTATCAAAAAACTTCCAAATCAAAAAAAACTATTGTTTATAACTTGCTCCAATAATAAATGTAAACTTGATAAATATGTTTGCCTCACTCAATCTCTATAATGTGTGAGTGAGATACGAGTACATGCAAAAATGTCGCCATTTTGGATTATGTTCTTTATTGAACCATCGTAGGCATAATATTGTAAATGCATTTTTTGTGTCATTAACATACGACATTGGACAAATTTAAATCATCGAAAATTGCACAAAACTTGAAGTAAAATTGATTCAGTAATATCTGCGTTTTTATACTCAAAAGATATACTATATAATTTAAGGCTTGTTGATCTTTAATAAATTAAAGTTACATATAATAGTTTCCAATTCGATCCTGTCAGCTTGCTTGTTATTACTGTATGTATTATGCTGCTTTTATAGATACAGACCCACAATGTGATAGACAGAATCATAACTTCTCATACATATAGAGATACACGTGTGCGCGATCGCATTGCGATAAATGAGTACCAATACACATTGTATATAAGAATAATATTTTGTCTCTCGCGCAATGTCTGTACTCTGTAGATATAAAAACAGCTTTCTTGTTGTATGCTTTTCCTATATTTAAACAAAGTTTTGTGTGTGCTTTAATGTGGTCTTGAGTAAATTATGTAATTTGATGTTTTCCCATTAATTTAATCTATGTTAGGAATGCTTGTACAAATCTAAAGTAAACATCTCACGCTACAGTACTTTTTTATAAAATTTATTTAAATACGGTATACCTTCTCGAAAGACATTTTTTATATTGGTGTATTATTTTGTACTTAACTACCAATGTCTCGAATATTCTTTATTCTTAAAACGATTGTTAGGTATTGCTCTTAGTACCTTAGATTCTATGGAAAACACGCGGGGTATAGTAACACGTCGCTCTTCCCCGCGAATGGACGTTGTCAATGAGTGTTATATATACAAACATACCAACACACATGTTTGTATGTCCTTTTTAAACAAACGCCCCCTGTTATACAAACTAAGGTACTTAGATAAATAATTAAGAAACTTCGTCGCATAGCGCGGTTTTTATAAGTGTTTTAATTTGTTTTTCGTTGTTTTGTTTCTGTTGTGGTACATAAGTATGAGATGAGCCAAGATTTTACAAAGACTGGATGAACTAATAAAATTTCCCATAATTTTCTCATATTGTATCCGAAAGTAAACATTGATCTATTCTCACAGCCACTAGAGGGATCTATCGACCACACTCCACTAAGATTTATATTTTATTCACTACTTAAAACATATTCTTCAGAACCCCTGCATAAATAAATAGACAGTACTCTTTAGCTTTAAATTGAAAAGCTTATTATTAATGTTTGCATTTTATATGTATTTATAAATAATACTTGAAATGGTCTTATGAATTTTAAATTTAATTTATGTACAATTTCATGTAATTAGAATAGTTTTATCATTGTTATTATTATTAATTGTGATCTGTGGTATCATTTGTGGTGAACGCTTACTCGAATTGCAATTCTACAGTCAAACTAGTTGAAATAATTACTTGGGATCATGTCATCTTGGAATTGTATGCTGTTATTAACGAAATAGGGTTATGCTGTCCCTATTTCGTGAATCAGAAATCAAACGAAAATACACCATATTAAAGGGCCCGTTCACATTAGGTAAGGCAGTTTTACTGCTGACGACTGACAGATCTTGCTGTTCCAACTAAGCGATGAGTGCTAGATTCTTTATATTGTAAACAGATTTCTTTATATTGTAAACAGCTAGGCATGTCAGTTTTCAATGGGTAAAACTGTAGGGCCCATCTTATGTGAACGGATCCTAAGAAATAGGTGTCAATAGTCCAATGTACTACGATTAATTGATTCAACTGGTTGAGTGTAAAATGTTTAAAAAAGACGCTTAAGCTGGAAAATGAATTAGAATGTACAGTGAAGTGCTCAATCCTGGATTACTATATATTTTTGATAAATTACGTTTGTAACTAATAAATATAACTTTAAAAATTGGCTTCAAAAATCATATTGCAAAAGATATAATTAGGAAATTGGATATTTAATATAAGTGCCTGTAAAATTAGTCTCTGTGAGTTCATATATATTTCTTAAAAATAAGTAAATATATTATTGTCTATTTTTCTGTATTGTTTAAAACCTCTTTGTGTCTTTTTACATTTATTCAAAATGGAAAATATATGCAAACATTGAATATGTCACTGTAAAAATCAATACAAATACAACTACAAAAAGAAACTATAACTACAACTTTCAAACTTGTATACGGGTAATTTGAAAGAAGTTAAAGGTAATGGTCCTACACGAGAAAGCCTTAACAATAGCCAAACACCCTTGGTTAGGTTAAAAGAATTAGGACCGCAGTTTTGCATTTATATTTTCTTCATATAATAGTGGAATTAAAAATATTTTTCAAGGATTGAGTTCTCACATACCTGTATGTCTGTGATAGTGAATTGATGCTTTATGAAAGCAAAGCAGTATTCTATAATGCAAGAATATATTAAATATGTGTTTACTGTTGTTTCGTTGTGTTGTGTTATTTATGTAATGTATAGGTGAACTGTTAAACAATATTTTTATAGAATAAAGCAAAGTATGTAAGCAAAATTGTTTCAATTTTAAGTATTTTATTGGTTTTATACACTAAAACTGGCCTCTGCCTCCATGTTAATCCCTTTTATCCCGGTCCCTTTTCATCAGTCATGAGAGGTATCTAAGCTTTGGATATGTGTAAGTCCAACAATAGGATTGCTTGATTTTGATCAAAATAAATTTGGTGGAAAAGGTGTTCCTGGATTGAAGGGTGTGGTAAGAGAGCTAGATATACTTATTACTCACGGGTAGCAACCATAGAAGTAGGATCCTACACACTTTGAGGCAGACCTGAGGTAGGTTTGTATCTTATTGTTAACTGGGGTCGATAACAGATGCCTGTGGGTCAAAGCTTATACATTCATCTGGAGAAAAAGCATGCATAGATTTGTGGCCACAGGCATGACACTACGCCTGAATACCATGGACAATGAGGATCTGTAACCTGCTCTATTTTATTTAACCACTTAGCACACCCGTTTGAACTAGTACTTCTAAACAAAATATTAGGTGTTGTTTGGTCTACAGTTAAAAGAAAAACTCGAATATACAAACAACATAATATGTTAATCATGTTTATTGTACTAATATTATTTGAAGTGAATGACGATATTTTACAAGTTTACTTAACTGTACGTTTGACAATGGATAAATTGACTTTTTGGTAACATTCAATTGTAGTACAAAGAATATTATCTAAGGCCCAATATACACAGTGAAAATTAATGTTATGCGTAATTCTATACTGCTCCACAGAATAGTTACATTTTATAGTACAATTATCATTAATTAAAATAATTGAATACCAATGATAATACAATACGGTATTACATTGTAAAACACTTATGATTTTGAACACAATGACAATTAAATTTGTTATAAATACTCCACATTTCATTTCATAATAAAAGCAAGTTTCACAAACTAACTATAAATAAATAGAATAGGAACATAGTAGATTGGAAGATGCATCATAAAAAAATTAAGATATATAGACATATTTTCAGGTGATAATTTCACTGTGCAGTATTGGACAAATATGAAGTTACTGCTAAATGGTTATTACTCTAAAATATCCTTACAGATTTGCAATGTGAAAAAATACAAGTAATTGATTAAAACATCAACACCGTTGTGTGCTATTGAAGGTTTTGCAACTGAAGTTCACCTCAACTCCTAATATAACTACTTGGAAGGAAATCAAGCAAAACAATACCAATGAAATGTGACAACAATTAGGTCATTTACCCCGACTCAGAAAATATTTTCATAGCAAAATCAAAACAATACTTATTTCATAAACTTACATTATTATTATACAAAGTACAGTAAAAAATGGACAAAAATTTTGTATGCCATCAAGAATAGTTAAAAGAATGCCTAAAGCTAATATATGATTACTTTATAATACAATTATATTTAAACCATGAAGAGGAATTCTATGTAAAAAATATTTATGACAGTTTACTATATTTGATACATTCTGAGATTAATTACTAGTATACTGAAAATGCATACATAACAAGGGCTGCGACACATTTAACTTCAAGCATAATAAAACTTAAACAGACTGTCCTTGAAAATATAAATGCATATTAACATTTTTAGTTATTTAGCTTCTTTGTTATTTCGCCTGTATTTTAAAAGGAAATAAAATATTAATGAAAGTTATAAAAGGGAGTTTGTGCAGCCCAAAGAAATCAGTTAAAAAATTGAGAAATTAATTGAATCTGTACAAAATATGAAACTCCAACATCAGTTGGCATGATGTCAGTCATAGTTTAGTAATACAACTAGCATTATGGCCTCAAAGTGTCCACAACCACAACCTACCGGCTGTCCAATATATTATTGTAGAAACACAAAATGTATGGAAGTGTAACTTACTGTACCATACCGAGATTACTCCAAAACATGTTAAAAGGGAAAACATTCCGTAAGTTAGTTGTCTGACACAATTTTGAGTTTCTGACATATAAATATACTCAAGGTTCTATTTCAAATATGTGCGTCTGAAGTTGAGTTAATATATTTGTTAACAGTCATAAAAAGTAGATCTGTTTCAATTTAATGTTACACCACCATACAAAAAGTATTTCAACGTACATCTTAATTTATCAATTCTGTAAATATAAACAGTTACTTGACTATTATTCGCATTACCATCACTTGCTTTTTACACCAGATTTGAGACTGTATGAGTACATGCGTCAACTAGATTGTTCAATCGTGTCCATTTGTTTTCGCATGTGGAACTGTTCCGTTGACTAAGGGGGCAGTAGGCTGAGGTGTTCTGATTGTCTTCTGCAGGACGTGAGCATCCGCTGGCACTATTCTCTTGTAGTAATGCTCTTTCGTTTCTACAATCTCAAAGCCAAATCTTTTGTAAAAATCTATTGCACCCTCGTTGTTTACTTGTACATGCCTGGAAATTCAAAGATGAGCATTAATTGTATTATTTAATAATATTTATTCTTTCTATTGTATTATCAAGATCCAAACACCATATTGTTACACTGTGATTATTATTGTTTATCAGATTTTGTTCATTAATTTATCAATACAAATATTTATCAATATAAATAGACAAATGGAATTAAAAATTTCCACATTTTTATCATTTGTAACACAGTGATGAGTCACAACGCCCACTTATATATTGAAAGAGAACTCAAAAATAGCCCATTGTGTACCAAACAAAAATGCAGCTGTATCATAGAACTGAAATGGTAGTTGGTGGTAGAAAAAGTATGATTCGACCAGGCAGTATATTTCTTTCAATCAAAGTTGATTACGCCCAACTAGGACCTTTGTCAATGACCCTTTCATGCTATTATAACAATTGAATATCTGAAAAATCAATTGTAATTTTCAACAAAATAATTAATTACATTGATTTTGAAAATTTTTGGAATTGTATTGATTGTAGAACTAGCAATGGACACAGTAGTAACTTGACGTTTTATTATTTTGTGATGAAAATGTCAAGTAACTTTTAGACCAACTATTAAATAACTAAGAAATTAATTAGAATGAGAGTATTTGTAACATTTTATTAATAAGTTTGGCAATGGCTGACGTTAATTTTATTGTGATTTGACACTTCAAATGAAAGAAAAATCAAAACCATAAAAATTCATTAAAAAACTAGAGGTTTCCTCAACCCTAGCTTCAAAGGCGATGTTCCTCTAATACACTTCTCATATATTACTCGCAACTCGAAATTCAACAAGTTGTACAGTTGAACCAAACCATATACTTGAGACAGTTGAAGATAACTTTGTTTAAAGTAAACTTATAACAAGTTTAAAACAAATATAGGATTTGTAACATATACTATTTATGTATACAGACAATCACCTGATTGTATTTAACCATAAGGTCCAATATATGTAGGTCTTTTACCACTGTAAGTGTAAAATGTAACATTGTAAATTTTATAAACAAAATAAGGGAAATATAATGTTCAATAGGTAATTAAAGGTTATATTATCATAGAAAATTTGCAATGTTTTTTTTTTTCAAATTTTAGCTAAACCATCACAAAATTTAACATAGAAAAACCAGAATAGATGCAGTATAACTGACCTTATATTTTGGTTTGATGAGAACTATACATACAATTGAAGGTTATGTATCACTATTTCGGAAATCAAGACTAAAACTGTAAGAAATATGTTGTGAAGACAAAAAAATATAAAATTACCGTTATTATGTGTACTTACAGGAAAATGCTGTCGAAATTTCCGTCCTGTTCTACATACTTGAGCACATGTTCTACCATTAGGGTGCCTATGCCCAACCGCCTGTAAGGATACAGGCAGCCCAGGGTCATAATGTACAGTCTTCTCGAGTTCTCCGACGTGTCTATCCTACAGCAGACCGCTCCCACCACGATATCGTTGTAGTACGCCAGTTTCGCCAATTCACCAGCCTCCAAGACATCCTTGTAAAATTTGTCATTGTACGACACTGGGAACACGAATGTGTTCAGTTTCTTCAACTGTTTTATATTATGCGGTGTCACGTCGCCAAGTTCTATTTTAGCTCTGGAATAGTAAAGATGCTCTTTTATAGTGGAATTAATCCGAGCGGACGTACCTAGCGCAATGCCTCGACATTGTGCTGCCAATGAAAGGGATCGTGAGCATGCAATTGTTACACACTAAAGTAGTTACCTAGTCATTTTTATAACTATTTTTAAATATACACTAAAATTTAAAACCTAATCTAACACAGTTATATCACACGAGATCACTCCCGCCATCTACTACACTAGTCGCAATCCACTGTCTCGCCTTGTCGCTCTTGCTTGCCAAACTTGTGAATTTTGCCATTAAATTTTTCTACTGCGCAGATTTGACAGTTTCTCACAATGTTACCATAACAAGTTCCATAAATGTGGTAAGCAATAAAGCCGGCACACGATTCATAAATCTTTACAATGTTGCCAAACAAAAACTGTTTTGCTTTGCTTGCCTTTCTTTAAAAATGGAAAAATAAAATAGAATGATAATAGTCATGTTATTATAATGATAATAATTAGGATAATGCATACTCTCTTAATAATCCAACATATTCCCTTAGCTTAGATGAAGTCGTCTTATCGATAATATCCATTATCGACAAAAAATATTACATTGTCCGATTTGTTCGAAGTCCGATATACTGGCGGCAAATTTGAACACTATTGTTTCCTTTCGTGACAGTTCATCTTCACTTGTTTTAAATTTTAAACATAAGTCAAGTTTTACATCAGAAAAATTATTCAGGTGCTCTTTGAATTGAATATAGCTAATAATGTGTAGTCAATTGAGATATTTACACATAAAGAGAAATTTGGCGCATTATACGAGATTGTTGTCATGGGAAAGGATTCAATTACAAACCGCCAAGCCGCTGGACATGGGTAACGGGAACACTACTGAAACAGCATCCTCTGATGTCGCTAAAGATGAGAACGTAATAGGCGATATGTTTCCTCCATCAAGGGTAGTTCCAATGGTCCTAAATAATAAGGAGCCGGTGGTTTTGTCATTCGATAGCGTGCCAGGACCAAAATCGTTGAAATATCTATCTGGTTTCCGTCATTATTTGTCTGAAATTGGAACTCAGCTCACGGCTGGCATTTTAACGCTGAGTCTCACTGTTGGTTAGTTGCACTCTTTATATTCTACTTTTCTACATAAAATTGGTACTAAATATTTTCATAAATAATAATTATTGAAATAGTAACTCAGACATACATGTATCATGATTTTTAAATAAATCAACATGTAACATAAAATTGTGGTATCTAAGTAGGTTTCAGTCATTTTCTGGTAATCCTACCCCTTGTTTCTGCCATATGACTATCTAAATATCACAAATACCAGCTATTTTAATGATACTTATTGCATAAAAACTTGAATTTAAGGTAAGAATGAAATTAAAATTGGTAGATTTTTGTACATTTGTCAATGTTCATAATCATAATCACAAAATATGAAGATGGTAGAACCCTTGTGGTTCGACTTCAGCGGCACCACCGCTACACCTATTTTCCCCATCTTATAACGGCAATGGCAGTCACCACCGCTACACCTATTTTCACCATTTTATAACGGCAATGGCAGTGTTAAGCACTGCTGTGTTTCTTGCTTGAAGGGTTTGGTAAGGGAAACATACTTATCCGAGGCTTTCCTACATAGTCCTGAGGCAACAATGTATATGTGACCAATCTTAGATAAGACTATTCTTATCTGGGGTTGACTATAGTTGTCCATGGGCAGCAGTAGCCATTTACTATCAGGTTGACTGCATGCTCGTTTGCTACTTCAATGTTATAATTAAAAAAAAATCTTTTTCAGGCACATACATGAGCGACAGAAAATCTATAAAGAACTTGTCAACTCTTTTCGATGAGTATGGCCCAGTGGTGCGCTTCGTGAGTCCCGTGGGAGGCGACATAGTGCTCATCAACCACCCTGACCACATCCAGAAAGTGTACGCTATGGAGGGTGACACTCCTGTGAGATCTACCCTCGACTCCCTGGAGAAATACAGGATGGAGCATAGGAACCATAGCTACGGGGGGTTGTTCACTGTGTTAGTTTATTTTCATTCATTATTTTAAATTTAGCTTAACTGATAATTACACATAATTTCACATACATTTTATCATGTTGCAATTGTGTTATCACCACTGCGGCATAGCATTTGTGTGTCAACTTTGCTGAGATCTTTGTAATTAGTATTGATTACAGATGTTTTTGAGTGTCTACTTACAATAACACAAACTGTATCTCCTCAATTTAATTAAAATGAATTAGTAACATAATTAGATCTCTTTTCAAGTAATCAGACGGTTTGAAACAGGCTCATGTTTAGGTGTTTCTTCTACATTCAATATTACTTTGAGTAAAAATAGATGGCGCTATTCGTATTTAAATGAAACTTTCTTTAATTTTTCAAAACTTTTTTTTTGTATTATACGGTGCAGTCAGGGTGAAGAGTGGACGCGCCAACGCGAACTGCTGTATACTCCGCTCCATTCAGCTGTGGAACACCACGTCCAGGGGATATATGAGATGTGTGAAAAATTCACGCAGAAGGTGTACAATCTGAGGAACTATCAGGACGAACTTTCCAAAGATCTGCACAAGGAGCTTCATAAGTGGACGTTTGATTGTATTGGTAAGTTTTTCTAGTGTAAAGACAAAGAAAGAGAGGCAAATTATAGTATACCTACTAAAAATGGTTTTATATTAGCATCCACGCTTTGTTTCTTATGTGATATCTTCTAATCTACAGTTGTTCTCAAGTTTACTTTTTTTCGGATCTCTTATATTCTCAGACCTACTGATAACTTCTTAACCTGTTGTCATTAGGTCTCCTTATATTCTCTAAGAAGTTCTCGATGCTGGACACGGAGCTGGTGTACAGCCAATGCGACACGTCGTGGATGTACCATAGCCTTGTGAAGGCGACTGACGCGATAGTGAGGTGCGAATCCGGTCTTCATCTGTGGAAGCTGTTCACGACGCCCGCTTGGTTCTCGCTGATCAAGCATTGCGATAGTTTGGACAGGTGAGGATATATTTGTTGAGCATTATTTCGTAGGTAATGTTGATATTTTTGTACAGGCATCAGTAGTTTTTTCAGATCCATTAGACATTTTTTTTCCTTTCTCGATGATTTTTTCCGTTAAATTGTATTTGATGGATGATATCTCTAATTAATAAGTTTTTTTTGCAGCTTGATTGGGAAGTATGTATTGGAAACTGAACAAGAATTGGCTGCGAGAATAAAGGATGAAAGTAGTGGAACGGGTGAGATCTACTTAGCAAGTTTTGGTTAAGTTAAATAAATAAATACACATACCTGGTACTAACTGGTTGACTAAAAAGTAATAATTTATTGTTTTTTTCTTTCCAGTCCCGAACTCTCTAATCAGTGCAATGCTCCTTAGTGAACACAAAATGAGTACTGAGGACATAGCCACCGTGCTGATGGATATGCTTCTTATTGGAGTTAACACTGTAAGATTTTATTGTACGATATGCTAAGGTATAAGTTTTAGTAATTAAAATCACATGATGTGTGCAACGTTACTACCACTTATGTTTAACGCCATGCGTGTATTGAACATCAGGTGTACTGCAAGGCAGTGTATTTGCTCTTGTTTTATTCGTACAGGTCTTACAGAGATTTATGTGAACATTTCATTTACAGATCTCTACCACTATGTCGTTCCTAATGTATTACTTAGCGAAATATCAGAAATGCCAGAAGGTACTTTACGAGGAAGTGGGAAACATTTACCCAGAATTGATTATAGACGATGTTAACAAAATTAAAACTAATACGCCATACCTACAGGCCTGCATAATGGAGACTTTAAGGTAAACATTGATAACATTGATTAGGCCTTTAAATTTGATAACTTTTGCCTACATTGATTTAATCGATTAAATTGCATAAAATATATATTAACTAGAACTTACAATATTTACAGACCTAATAAAACGATTATTTTACAGATTAGTGCCCCCGATTCCATTACTGACGCGAATATTACCGAGGAACATTACCCTTGACAGATACAAGTTAGTTCCAATTACGCATTTTATTGAAGTTACGGCGAAAATAAAAAAAATATACCTATAGATAAGAATACGCTAAAATATTCGAAATAATTATTGTGTCAGCACTGGTTATGTGTAGATGCAAGATGCACATCCTTAAAATTTAACCTAGCGGCCGCCCATGTAGTGGTACCTTTTTGGTCGAACTACACTGGTTCTACCTTAAAGACGAATTTTATTGACGTTCAAAAATAATTCAGTAAAGGATATTATTGAATAAAATAACTAGATTTTTAGAGAATAAACTAATTCAAATACCATTATCCCCAGCATCCCCCGCGGCACGCTCATCATGATGTCGACACAGGACGCGTCGCTGAAGGAGAGCAACTTCGAGGACGCGGGGCGGTTCTCCCCCGAGCGCTGGCTGGGCGCCGCCCACCACCACCCGTTCGCCTGCGTGCCCTTCGGCCACGGCGCGCGCCGCTGCCTCGGACAGAGCGTGGCGGAGACCATGCTCACGCTGCTCACCATCAGGGTAACTGTTTGTCTGCACTGTGCTCGGCTGAAGGAACGACTTGGAGGACTATGCTCACGCTGCTCACCGTCAGGGTAACTGTCTACATTGCTCAGTTGAAGGAACAACTTCCGAAAGGAACAGCGCCCGGAGCGCTGTTTACTATAAGGGTTACTGGCAGAGAGACCATTCTTATTATTATTATTAACACCAAAACATTCAAGACCATACTCACCGCCTTGGTTGCATCGAATTCTAGCGAGAAGCACTTTTTCTTACATTTCATTTAAAGGGTAACAATGCTGTCTCACAAAGGAGTAAATATTACCACTTAATACTGCTCAATGGCACACACATAATATACTTTAACTTGCTCACTATTGTTATTAATATCGCCAAAAGTTGAGGTAGTACTCTATTCTGTCTGATCCAGTAGAAGACAAAAATAATTGGTTGTTTTGCACCATGTGTACATTTTGAAAAATTCTGCATTAAATTATATAACAGTTCATTTAAAGTCCAGAACAGTCCATATTAAATGGATTTTAGTTCAAATAATGTATAGTATTAATTAATTTCTTCAGGTATTGCAAAAATACAAGCTGGAATATCATTATGGAGATATTCACCCTACCCGGAGTTTCATCGCCAGACCAAACAAGCCTCTAAAAATAAGATTTATTGATAGAATCTAACTAACAATGTTAAGCAATGTTTATTCAAATGTGGTCCTAAAATGTTATATTATGAGTATTTGGTGGAAAATAAATTCGTACTAACATTATTAATTTGTTTTACTTAACAAATATATTATGTAGGTAGTGGTAAATAGTAAATAAAAGTTGCGTAATTATGTAAAACAATTTTATATTGCATACAACAATGTTACAAGTCTATAAATACATGCAACTTAAAACAAGACACTTTAAAAACATTTTATTTAAATAATATGAATGATACCATGTATGAATGTATACCATGTATGTATGAATGATATATGTTCTTCATTTAATATACATGTAACTATCATGTTTGTTCTACATTTAATACATGTAACTATCATTTCATCGTGAAGTTAGTAATTGTAATAATAATAAGATTCACTTCATCCTAAATACACTTCTAAAACATGGTTTCCTTTTCCTTAGAATGCTACTATTCATTTAGTCGGAAGTAATTTTTTGTTTTTAACTAAAAAGTAACTACTTTTTCTCATTTCTAAATACATAAATTATTGACAAATTACTTTTTACATCCCAACTTAATCAAGCAAGTTTATAGCATGTATCTATAAACATAAATCTATATTATATTAGAGTCCTTTTCATGAAAGAAGTCCCCTGGCTGCGGCGCTGGTGTAGTTATGAAATGTTTCCAAATTTAACATTTGAAACAGCCCAATTTTAAATTATTCTAGCCTTCACTAATCTTTATTGAATAATTATTTATGATCATTAATAGTATCTATTCTAGACACTTAACATACAAACAATAATAACATCACTATATCACTTTCAATGGATGTATCTATTATGTATTAATTGATCCATTTCGGTATCTATTAAACCATCAAGTTCATCCAGTGAGTATTGGTGGAAGATAATATTTGTGTATAATCACTGTCACAAATATCACTACATAGTATAAAACAAAGTCGCTTTCTCTGTCCCTATATCCTTATGTATGCTTAAATCTTTAACTGATTTTGATGCGGGTTTTTTAATAGATAGAGTGATTGAAGAGGAAGGTTTATGTGTATAATAAGATCAGTTTATTCTGTAGTATATTTAGTATCAGCATTTCACCCGTGCGAAGCCGGGACGGGTCGCAAGTTATTATATAAAACACATACTACATCAAAAAGCATTATTCTTTTAAATGCAGTTTAGGAAATTAAACCATTTTTATTTTCTAATTATGGTCGAATTTCCAATATTGCTATGGGATCAATAGTTTCAATAAAATGGTAAAAGCTATACACCTGGCTACTCCAAAACTGTCACTTCTATGCAAACTTCATAAATTGACAAAGATGTTAGATTTAGTTCCCAAAAATCTGGGGGATTGGCAAACAGTAAAACCGTTGGGCCAATCTGAAGTGAACAGGTTCATTGCATTATAAAATTCATTTATAGGACTGATATTATATTGATATTACCAGTACTGACTTGTTTTTGTTTTGTTGATATCATTAATAATATTTATTTATTATTCACTATATCATTGCATTTTAAAAATATGTGATAGAAACCATTGATACCCCTAATTTATACACATTTACGTTTTAAAATTGAACTACTTAATAAAGGTTTAAATTAGTTGTTGCTAACATGTATCTTAAGGCTAATAAGAATGTGACTGATCAAATAATTAAAAGAAGTTATAGTGACATTCAAATATTACATCACACACAAATTAACAATTTTTTGGTAATTAATGTTTAAGTGTGCGTGAGAATCCAGTGAATTACACTATAATTGAGTTCTATGTAGTAAATATTCCTTGACATCTTCACAAACAAGGCAGTCCAGACGTAAAATTAATACTATATATTCCTGACTACCTATTTCGTCTTGAAGAGAATATGTTCAAGTACTTGCCCCTTGTCATCTCCTTAGCTTCTTCCAAGCCCAACTGGTATGCGAGATCGTGAAGTTTCTTCACTTCCATTATAAGGCCACTTGTAGTCAATGAACCCAGTTCTGAAATAAACAAATAATAACTTAATTACGAATTAAAAATGGATAAAATGTACCTCAACACTGGCCAACGCTGAAGGCGGTTATTTAGCAATCACCATTACTGACAGTCGACAAATATATCAAAATTGGGTGCAAGCAAATAATGTAAAGATATAAAAGATTTTGTTTAAGTTTTATGTTGATTGTATATAAATAAGTTGTAGAAGAAATTAAAATAACTTGAAAAATTAGTCAAATATGAAACATTTTGAAATGAAAACAATTACAACACAACTGGCAACGTTGGCCCACAAATAGTGGTGGTGGTAGTTTATGCCTATCATGATCTTGCACATTCATAATAATTCATTCAATTTCGGCACTCTTGTACCCTCATCTTTGGCCAAATCTTGCTCTGGACAAACAGTTTTGTATAAGGTGGACGAAGCCAAAGTCTAAACTTCGGACAAACACTTATTACATCTGATATATGTAGTTTGGATTTTTTTATGAAGTTCTTACCACAATGTCAAGCAGTAATCAACTTATTCCACATTTAAATTAACGTATAAGTACATTTAATTTGCAAAAATGATTAATCATATTCATAAATCATATGTATGTAAGAAACAATTCCAAAATATTCATATTGTTACTCTTCACCCGTAGCAATGGAAATGAATATTGAATATGTATTGGAACTAGGAATGATTAAGAAAAATGTTAATTTAACACTTGTGAAATTTACAATACAAAATAATATTCGTAGGAAATGATCATAATATGCAGTTTATTTTTAGAATAAAATTACCAATAGCTTACCAATGGAACGAACCATAATATATATATTTAAAAATTTAACGCAACGGGTTCTGATATTGCATTTTAGTATGTTGATTATTCCATAATAGTATCATCTTTTGTTATGAATTTACTGTTTACACAGTCTAATTATATCCCAAACTATCACATGTCACACTAAATGCCTTTAGAAATCTCTCAAAAACATGATACTCATATAACACATAGAAATTTGAAATTCTTATTGGAATCCTATTCACTCACTTTGCATGTAATTGTAGTCTTCCTTGGTAAGACCCTTATTCCACGCAGGGGGCGACTGGTTTCCAGGCTGCATGTTCGAGAACTCTGAGACGCCTGGTACTGCAAAATCATCGTTGGAACACCGTGAACTCTCGTCATTGGAAAAATTACCATTTACATCAGCCATTTCAAAACGTTCAAAATATAGTCGTTAATAACCGAAATGCTGTAACCATAATGCGTAATGGACGACGGAATGACAACATTAGAACTTAAACTGAATTCGCGCGATTTTTGAAAATTAACACCAATTCACGACACTATTCTGAGAAGCAAATATAATGAAATTGTTGCACTCACTTTGTTCTGGCCATAACTCCGGGGAGGCTCGGTCGAGCTTCTCCAAGCTGAGAAGACTTTCTTCCAAGGATGTCAGAGGAATATCATCGTTTGTTTGACCTGAAATAACAACGCAGGAGTTTGTAGAAGCGTTAACACTCATAGTCACTTTACACTTTATAATAAATCAATATATTATGCTGAACACAAAGTAAGGTACGCGTTGTAATGGAAATGATTAAGATTTCCAGTGGGTTGCAAGAAAATTATACCTTCATTTACAATAGAATTTGGTTTCGCGGCCATTTTCTAACTTTTTTTGACATATAAAATTTTGCTGCAGCGTCAATCAAAACATATCGTCTATGGTCATATAGTAGTTTTCAATGTCGTCTTAAAATGCAATGCAATGATTTTTCTATCTAGACTGCTTTCATATATCATAATAATATTAAAGTACGATAGTAATTTATTTATCCCTTATTTTCGTAATTAAGTTCAGTCAATCAATTTTTATTTCATTGTTTATCAAAGTGAAGATAGAATTAAAATTCATATTTTATTTAATATGTAAAAAAATCACACTACTTTTATTTCATATTATATTAATATTTATTGTGAAAGTAAAAATTAAAATGTGAATAACTTATTTTTCTTTTATTATACTTGAAATACACATTATATTATATTGCTAGCATTATATTAATTTATTAATGGCTGTATAACTTTAATAACTTTGTTTAACCAATAAAATGAAGAAACGAAAAACTGTCTGATCTTCTTTCTCTTTCTTTCTTCCGGTTGCCAACACAAGGCAAGGTGGGTTTCGTTGTGAGCCACATGGTTTTTTGGCGATTAAAGTGAATTTATTATTGGTAAAAGTGTAATTTAGTGATAAATTCTTCTCCAAGGTAACAACTACGTATTATATGGTACTTTTTGAAGTGTTTATGACATTGAAATAGGTTAAACTAGGCATGGCTAGTTGTAACCCGAAGCCTAACTGACAACATGTCTTTACTTAAGATTTTTCAGTATATTTCAATATTCAACAGCTTCTAATGCCTGATAAAATACTAGGTTAAATAGAATCTAACGATATTATATGTTTTATTTTTGCAAACATTGTATTTTTTGACATAACCTCACTTCTTCATATTGTTTTTAGGTAGTAAATTGCACATTATTTTAAATCAAATTGAGTGTTAATCATGTTTCTTTAAATTCCTTATTTTTTCAAAGATTTGCTTTTGAATGTCCTGTAAATTTTCGTGAGTCTGAAAAGAATGTATAATTGTAGTTCTAGCATATAGTAAATTCAAGTTAATACTTAATTTAGACACTTATTTAAGGTTTTACTACATGATACAAAGAACTTGCTCACTTTGATCTGGAAGATTCCATATTTTTACATTTTGTAATAATGTTTAAACATATTATCTTTGTAAATGAGTTTCATGTGTTAGTTCAATGTTCTAGAAGTTTTAGCTATATAAGGCTATAAGGTTTATTATAAAATTAAGTGATTCTCAGGTAAAATGGTACAACCATGTTATAATAACAATTTAAATTGTGATTTGTCCATTATTTACTTTTTTATTTTGTGTCTTTCTCATTTATTATAGTCACTTTAATCCTAAAGAATTTCCAGGATTGATGGACTGTAACACCCTTCATCTGTAAAGTAATTGAATTTGCCAAATATAATGCTTTAATGTTTTCTGTTCAGATGCGTTCCGTCACGCTTAAAGATGTCGAACAAGACAAGGTCGTCAAGACCGTCGCTGCTCACTTGAAAAAGTAAGTATTCTGTAAATCCAGTGTAAATTAAGTACAATATGTAACATTTAATGTAAATTGCATAAAATTTCAATTTCACACACACATCCACATGGATATGTATAAATCTAAATTATTATATCTAATAATAATAAAATCATAATATTTCTACTTAACCCCTGTGGCGGAGTGTTCACCAGACAAGTCTGCAATGCATTGGGTCCTGGGTTTGATTCCAGGCCGGACAGATATTTGAATGATGAATTTAGATATTGTTCTGTGTCTAGGTGTTTGTGTATTTGTATTTGTATGTCCACGGTACCCAGGACACAGGAGAAAATCCTAATGTGGGGCTATGAGTAGAAAGTGTCTATTTAACTATATAACACCATAAGAAACTTGATTTTTCTTTTGAATACAAGTTGTATGTATCCAATGTGATTTCAGATGAATTTATCCATGAATTATAAAAATATTCTTTATTTTTATTCCAGGATTGGCAAAGTCAAGGTGCCTGAACACATGGACCTGGTTAAGACTGGCCGTTTCAAGGAGCTGGCTCCCTATGACCCCGACTGGTTCTACGTGCGATGTGCCGCTGTCCTCAGACATATCTACATCCGCTCTCCAGTAGGAGTCAAGACCGTCACCAAGATCTTTGGTGGTCGTAAACGCAACGGTGTCACACCTTCACACTTCTGCAGGTGAATATTTTACTCATTAACATATTGTCAAGTTGTTGATATGTATTTGCAGTGTGGTGTGGTTCTTGAATAGCACTACTTCCTCCCTCTCAAAATATCGTAGATGCCTTTCTGTTTAATATCTATAACTATTGAAGTCACCAAAATGCTTGCCACAGAAGGAGACCTGGCCTGAAACTTCATTATTTACATTACTTTATCCTAATTTGAAGAGTTAATTTTGACTTTTTACTTTAAGTATTTTGTCATAGAAACAGAACATCTTAATGACAAAGTCTTTTATATTTCCGTACTAAGTGTGAATAAGTTGACAAGTCGAAAATGGTCATTTTTCAAGGCAGCCATTTTAAAGTTTGAGTTTTATCTGTAAATCACTGTTTTATGTTTTTAAATCCTTTTTTTGCAATATTATTAAGTTTTAGGAATTTTTGGATAACATAAGCATGTTTAATAAATTTACTGTATTTGAACAGACCTAATGGAGAATAAAAAAAATATGATTATTATAACTTCTACATTGTCACAGTAGCCTGTAAACCAGTAGCAGGACTAACATTAAACAGTAGTTTTGGCAGAGATGATATAACTGGCAACTCTTTAACATTATATGTACATTGATCTGTACTGGGCAGAGGTCAATGAGAACCAAGACAATAATATATTTTATGTTTTTTTACTATATTGACTTGTGGAAATATTAAAATGAGCTGTAAATATCAACAACACTGTCAGCCTTTTTATGTATCATTCTTCTCTTCTGCATAGGACTTGGTACTCCTCTCAGACAAAGAGGTTTAGGTCGTAATCTACTGCAAAGGCCAAATGCGAATTTATTCATTTGTTTATTGCATCTCTATAAACTATATATAAGTAATGTGATATGGGATAATTAAATGCTTGATAGTGATTTGGTAAACTTTACAGACTATAGCGACCTTTTCTTTAGAGAAATCTCATTTTTATATTTTTCTTTACTGTTATTTCCTTAGTATGTATGTAGAAACTCCATTATCTGGCCCTCAATTATAAATTTGTGCGAGTATCCGAACTATCAACTGTGACTAATATTAAATCATACAAGTCAAATTTGTGCAATTATGAACTTTATGATGAATTATTTATTATTTAATTATTTATTTATCAACGAACAAACCATATGACATGATGAAGCACTTGCCAAGCAATTTCTTAATAAACATTGATTTTGTTGTTTTTAATAAACACAACTTTATGTACCTACTAGATAAAGACACTGAACCTGTTTTTCTCATTCATTCGACAACAATTAGTCCGGTTAATCCGGTTGCTACTGTAACTAAAAAGAAAGGACCCTCAGATGTAGCATTTGACAGGTCAAGTTTCTAGCCATCATGTTATCATGCTTTTATTTTGTATTTTCTAGATCGTCAGGCAGCATCGCTCGCAAAGCCCTGCAGGCTCTGGAAGCCCTCAAGCTGGTGGAGAAGGTCCAAGATGGTGGCCGCATCCTCACCATGCAAGGCAGACGTGATCTGGACAGAATTGCCGCGCAAGTCCGTCTTAAGGCCAAGCAGCAAGCTAAGCAGATGGTGATTGTCCTGTAATTATGTTAATAATAAAAAATATAAAACAGTTTTGTATTGTATTATTTTTAGAAGCCCTGTTTGATATAGAGTTGTAGGTAAAGGGTGAGTGGCGTTAATTACTTACTGCGATGTCGTTTGTTGCTTCATGTAAAAATCAACTTCATTTAAGGTACAAGTTGCGTCGTCTGGTAATTTGTGTAAAAATGGATATTTAAGTACTGTATTTATTATGTACCGAAATGTGTTGAAAATGTAATATGCTGGTTAAGGCCCACTATCCATTACAAAAAGTATTATAACTGGAAAGGTGGTTTTAATGTTATTTGTTTAATTTGATTTTCATAAATCATCATAAAGTAGTCTTAACTAGAAAATCAAATGT